>UCOL01005105.1:0-12588 GCA_900474335.1 Ormyrus nitidulus
GGGTAGAGGCAGTGGAAGGTGTTAGTGCACGGCGGTGATGACGCAAACGTTCCTGGAAAGTCGAGGACTTAATGGTCGGCGAGCCGCTCACGTAGGGTAGAGGCTGGTGAAGCTCGGTATCCTCCAGCTGACGGCCGCCAACAAGGAGACGAGAAAGTTGCTCGCCAAAATTGCCGGACTCAAGTTCCGTCGGTCGCCGCCGTGCATCGCCGCGGGCTTCTCCTCCTCTGGAAAACAAAATTACAAACTCAGTTCTCTCTCTCTCTCTCTCGCTTGCATATGTGGCCGGAGACTTGCCGCCTCCTGTTCCTCTCCTCCACCTCCTCTCTCCGAGCCGCCACTTCCGAAATGACATTTTAAGAACGTATCGGGATTTTTGCGGAGGCGAGGCCGGACTGATACGAGGAAAGAAACTTGTGCTTTCGAAGGCCGGACAGGCTCGCGGGTGACGCTATTGGATATTTCGCGAAAATGGGACAATTCAGCCGGGAGATCAAATGTTTTTTTTATAAAGCTTTTTATGTTTGAAAATTCTTATTATTACAGTTTTTTAAGAATAAATAAAAACTTTTGCGATTTAATCTACTTTCTTATTTTATTTCTTTACATTCCTATATATCTACTTTAAGAAATGTTGCTGAAGAATATCCTTTCTACTGTTGTATTTTATATTGGAATTTCTTGTATTTATTCATTGAAACTCTCCCAAAAGAATAATATGTATCGAAATTCTACTTTTTGTTCCCTTATATTTTCATACATACATTTAAGAGGTGTATTTATTTGTTAAAAATATTTTTACAAATATGAACGTTACAATTACTAATCAAAAGTTAAAGTCAAAAGTAAAACTATCGAATGGAAATAGAAAAAACAGAAAATAGTCGTATAGTCCAAACTTGTTTCCTTCGCAAAATTTTTCACAATCCACAAACAAACAACGGTTAACCAAAGCCAAAAGAAATAAAATCGATACTTCAAAATCGTCAAAAAAATATTTCAGACCAAATAAATAAATCCTAAGTAAAATTCAAAACCAGCATCATCTTCAAAAACCCTCGAAGCCGAACCCACCGTTTTCACAAAAGAAGCGCATAACAACCGAATCATTTTTGAAGGCGAAAACAGGGTGTGTTCCAATTTCGAAGCCCGGCAACGCGGTTATCTCCGTCGACTCTCCCGCAACCTCTCCGCGCGGAAAACGCGTCATCGCAATTCCAACCAGTTCCGCAGGCGGAAAATATCGCTGAAAGCCAAACCCTCGAAAAGGGGAGAATGCCGACGCATCTCGAGAGCTTTGACCAACGAGTTATACCCTCTCGAGCGCGGCCGCGAGTGGTCCCTCTCTTTCTTTATTTTTCGACGTCCGGTTTATTCGCGCCGCGTGGCGGAGGCTCGACGATATCGGTACGCGGCAGGCTTTTAATTAGATTCTCTCATTTCGCGGGAGCAGCTGGAGATTAATTTCCCATGCGCGCGCAACGTCAAGACTTTGTTTCTTGTTTTATATGTATGCGCGTCGACGGATTTTCGCTCTGTGTTCACTCGAAGTGACGCGGCAACTGGCGCTGGATTTTTTTTCAACGCCGGACTCTGCTTATTCGGGTCGGCGGACGGAAAGTTTATTTTGTTTGAAAATAAAAATTTGCACGCGCGATGCCGTCGATCTGGAGCTGGATTCTGCGTAAGAGACGATTCAATTGCGGTTCGGCCGTAGTTGGATTAAAATCCGCGAACTTTGCGGAGTTAGTGTTATAGAAATAAGTTAATTAAAACTGTTATAACGGGATCCTATTTTTGCCCGCTAATCCAATTTAAAGGTTTGTTTTTTATCAAAGGCTGTTTATAATTACGTGATACTTTGATTGTTTGTTTTTTTTACATTTCGTAAGTACCACGTGGAGTTTCTTTTTTATAAAACTTTTTTATGCGCTTATTGGAGACGATTTATATCGCTTACTGCCTTGTTATAGAAATATTGCTTCATAAACCGTATAGCTGGACGTTGAAAGTGGGTATTTTTAGAGCGTATTTGCAGAATGTGTTGACATTATTTTGTAATAAAAAAACATGAACTTGATAATAAAACAGTACGGTGCTTCGTATGAATTATTTATAATTAATTGAATTCCACTAACGGCATTTAACAATACTTTATTTCCGGCTCGTGCCTTTGGTTACATTTTTACTCTTCGTCAAAAGAATCAGTTGATCCTTTGATCTACAAAAGATTTTCAAAGCATTGTTAAAACTCGAAAGTATTCGTTTCGAAAATGGGATGCTAAGTGCTTTTCGCTCATTGCCGAGATGCATAACGTAAATAAGAAATAGATAGAAGTAGAAGCGAAACCCCATTACTAAAAGCCCGAAGGAAACGAGTAGGAAAAAGTATATCCTCTTATGTTTCTGCATCGTAAAGTGTTTTATTTCTCGGTTCATGCTCCTCCTGTAAACCTCGTATCATATTTCAATGAATAAATCGATACTTCAATCCACTGAAACGTGAAAGCATCTTTCTTCCGTGTAAAAATCTATATATATATATATATTAATGAATTTAAAAGTATATAAATTAAAAATACGTTTGTCGTTACAGGCGTTAGTTCGTTAATTTACCGTACATTTACAAATGAAAATATTGATCTTTATAACGAAATAACAGTCTCCGTACAAACGAAATTCCCTTGCATATACAGCTAAAAAAGCATCCGCCCTAAAGTGCAGGTCGCATAAAACCATGATCGAATCAGCCCGACGAGTCCCGGGCACCGAATATTAAATTGACCCATCTCGCCGGTGGCATCAAGCGCCGCTAACGAGGCATCGGCCGCGCGCGCGCCAAACCTCGTTACCTCCTTGCAATCAGAGAGAGAGTGTCGCGCGAGAGAGGGATAGGTGTATACGCAGGCGACTCACCTTCGAGCACGTGCACCATGACGTAGGCCTCCCTCGCGTTGCTCGGGGCGCACGTGTAATTGCCGCCGTGGCTGAGCTGCGTCCTCTCGACCTCGAGGACCGAGCCGGCCTTGGTCAGCTCGACCTTGACGCCGGGCTCCGAGTCGTAGTTGATCATGCGCGAGTTCCGGTACCAGAAGACGTAGAGCGGCGGCTCCGTCGCCGACATCAGCTGGCACTCGAGGCGCAGGTTCGAGCCCTGCTTCACGTGGAGGTCCGGGGCGCCCGGGATGACGGAGTAGGCCTCGGTCACGCTCAGGCGCACGAAGTACTGCTGCACCGGGTGGGATGCCACCTGACGGAGAGGAGAGACACGTTGATTTTCGATCGTTTGTCTTCATTCGGAGCGCGGGGGTCGCTTGGAGTAATGGAGCGAGCGGCTGGGTGGAAGCGGTGGCGATTTGCTCGCGGGGATCGGGAGCCGAAGGAAGCGGAACGGGGCTCTGTCGGCGATACTTATGATTGGGTTGATTCATTGCTCTCGACGTTTCGATGGGGTCGGGGAGAGAGCTGCAGGTTACATTCCGATAACTCTGTTTTCGATGACGTGAGTGCTTATTGAAATGGTAATTATTTGAGAGGCCAGCTTTCAATTAACGATGCATTTGTCAACGTTGTTTTGACAAGGTGGATTAAAAAATGCAGCTATTACGAAACTGGATTAAGCGGACTCGTATCGGATAATGTACGTTGCGTTAGTAGATTTGTTTATTTTATCATTATTTAAATTTTAAACACTGTTAAGTATATTAGAAACTTGATTTTGCAAAATAATTTTAATGGATCAAAAGTAAATATTAACTTTTTTTAATCCACTATTTACAAACCTAAAAACTATTAAAATTCAGTAAATCATGAAAAACCGTAGATCGAAAACATTTTTGATAATTAAGCAGCCACTTTGGTCATCTTAATAAATCATTCAGATAATTTATATTGCGGGCAATATTTCCCCTGTTTCTGTCATTAACACGCGTCGCATATCACGTTACATGTGTTCTGGATTGTTCGCATGATCGTAATAATGTCAAGTGAGCGTATTACAACAATCGAAGTCCCTATTCCAGATAAATGACGACGTAAGTCAATAAATCTGTAGGTCAATTTATTCTGATATTATATAAACAAATTTAATAGGGAACAAAACCGGCTGTGATAAATTAAATCTTATTTTTGTTAGATCCTCATCGTGCTATATTTTACACATATTTTTCGTACTTTAAAATACTTGAAGTTTATTCAACTATCAAAAGAATTGAGCGAAGCTCGCACTTATTTTTCGAGGAAAAAACTTTTTAAATCAAACAGTAAAAACTTTAATTAAATTCTGTATACTTTCATCTATATAAAACAAATAAAAAAACAAAAATAAAATGCCTTGCAGTTGAACCTGGAACGAGCTGCAGTCATACGTATATATGCATCATAAAACTATGCACAAGCTTTTAAATTTTTCCCTATAACTCGGCGCGTTTATAACTTACTTGCATAGCTTTTCCGGAGCTCCGAAAAATAAGTAACAGATATTAAAAAAAAAAAAAACAAAAAAAAACATTGTAAATGCAGCGAGGAACGGAAAAGGAAAGGAGAGATTAACAGGGTTGTCGCTGAATTCTAAAAGGGGCTCACCTGACATTCATACAAGCCCGCGTCTTCGTGGGTGACTTTTTGTATTAGGAGCGACCATTCGGAGTTCACGTGCTTAACCATAAATCTCTTGTCCACCGAATGAGTGTTCTGTCCGACAGTTAGCAATTGCCTGTCCTTACGTCGTACCCACGTAACCTGCAACAGACGAGAGAAAGGAAAAGATATAGTGCCGTTGTGAAGCGTTTTAAAATGTTGCCGCAATATCGCGATTGCAGCGTGTCTGCATGTTTCTTTAGTTTCCTTTATTTGGGATATAAATCAGTGTTTAATTAAATTATAGCTCAATATAAATTTTTTTTATCAATTTAAAAATTCGCATTTGTGAAACCTGAATTATTGTTCAAAGAATTTTGAAAATTAAAAAATTGAATTGAATAAGTGAAATGATCAGCGTTGTGTCAGACATTTAGCAGACAAAATAAAGAGATTTATTTTTATCAACTTTTACGTAATAGAATAGTTTTTATTTGGATACTTAAGGTTTTATCAATCCTTTTCCTTCACATCAGTTTTGTAGCTTCCCTATTAACGTTTTATTTGAGGCTTTGTTGTCTTTTTCCTTTACAAACAACATAATAAAAAGAGAAGAAATATTATTTTGAAAAATAATCATTTATTCCCCAAAGAAATAATTTTTCAACAACAAAGTACGTAGAATCTGGACTTAGATAATCAGTTCTGTTCTAAAATGTTAATTACAGAAAAAAATCTACGTTTCAGAATAAAAATTTATGAATAACATCTTAATTGAAGAATAGTGAACATCGAAAATCACTTAGCGAAGCTTAATAAGATTTTAATTTAACTTTCTTCTAATGAATACAAAATGAAAAGATATTCTCCGGAGTAATTGACTATTCTCAGGATCTCGGAATAATGGCAGGCAATCTTTTTCGCGACGGCAATAAAAATAATTACGAAATTATGACTCGAAATGAAGGTTAGTGCGCCTTAAGCGCCTGCAAAAGTAAACCCCCTCGCTCTCTCGTCGTACTTTGAATAAAGAAAGGGATGAATTTTGGCTCTTCAAGCGGCATTGAAAATTAAAATTCATCTTCCGCCGGCATACCCGGCTGCTCGTGAAATATTAATGCCCAGCTAATAACGCAGCAAATAGCCCAAAGTAGAATTTAAAGTATTTAAGGCATTCCGGAATCTTGATTACATTTCTGTGCACATTGAAATCAACATTTTGCAAATTATTATGCAAATTGTAAGTATCCTTAAATCTAAAATTACTGTTTCTGGTACAATGTTAACTGCACACAATATTATCATACGTTGCCATACATAATTAAAGTTCTTTTTAAAATAACTTTAATTAACATTATAGAGCCCTAAATAAACATACATTTATATAGAATAAAATGTGCAATTTTACTTTGAAAAAATAAAAATTGCACGGGAAAAAGCTTTCGCGTATGAAATATAAATTAAATTTTGTTAAATTGCCCGTACGCCTATGCCGCACCCGTTTTGTATAATAAACTTTATTAAAATATTCCGCATCTATGTCATTCACCACAATGTGGAACGCAAATAAATAAAAATGGAGGTGCATCGCCGCGGGTCATTTTAATGCATTCTATCTATTTCCAGAAAACCAATAATGAAATATAATAAAATCGAATATGCGTTGCCGCGAAATTTAACGTTTTAAGGTATTGCCGGTAATAAAATTACCGGGCGCGCATTTTACGCTCGGCGAACGGGAGCTAAAATAAAAAGCAGCGCCACGTTGAAATAGTAAAAAAAAAAAAAGAAAAAGCCCCCCGTCCGTGCGTCCCTACCCTTTTCATTAAGCCCGCCAGTGCGAATATTGTTTTATCGCTTTGTCAGCTTAAGCGTGCATAACCGCGACGTAATCGATAACAGCGTATACCTGCGAGCGTTGCTAACTGAGCGAGAGTCGGAAGGAGAAAGAAAATATATACTGCACGAAAAGTGTACACGTCGGAACTTGGCTGGTTATTAATTTTGTTTACGCGCCTTTTTGGCGTCGAGCGAGATAAAGTCGCCCGACGCCAAAAGAGCGCTAGTTGGAGGAGAGAGAAAGGTGAACTTTAACCCTGATTTCTGATACGGTTGTATAAATGATAGTCTAACGCCTCGATGGAGATGTATGCACGGTTGATTTATAAATTTTCCCCGGATCTTGCTTCAAGTAACGTCATTATATATGTGTCGGATCGTGCCGGATTTGCTTGTCGCGCGAGAATTTCTGATTGCGAAATGCTTTCGCCCGAAATGGTAATTAATTTTTGAAGCGCTTTATTGGATAATTCGACTTTATATTGATCATTGGATTTTTGCAATTACTGGTAGTTGTATTTCAAAAGATTTGTAAATCAGGGCATTACAATTTTCGTTCACGAAGTAACGCGTTTTCACTCTATTGTGCATAACGGATGGTTATATATTTTCACACATAATTGGAGCATGAAATTTGATCAAAAATAAAATTCTTCGGTCTGCGCTGTTCAATCACTTGATTTATTTCATTTTTTATCAAATCTACGTTTTTTGGGCTTTAAAAATAAATAATTGTTTAAATTGATGTATGCGTATTATACTAATTTCCCAATCTGAGGTATAAATACTAACAGATAAAAATACACATAATTATAATTACACGAAACGTGTTTCATTCAAGTTATAAAAATATTCACTGACTGTAACTTATTCTCGATATGTTGAATGTAGGTCACTAATCCTCAAAGAGTTAGTGAGGGCATACAGAGTTCTAGAAGGAAATATATTATATAAAAAATGGATGTTAAATCCTCTTTGTTTACTTTGAATTATTATACCGATTACTTATTAATAATTGCTATAACCACAGATTGTTTGCGCAAATAGTATAAAATTTAGTTGCACACGCTGAAATTAATTTCAATTTAATTAAGTTAATGTAGATGAAAGGTAAAATTTAAATATTTAAAAAAATAATATAATTAATAAAATGTACCTCCCCGCGTAAGGTAACCATCAATTCCGCACAATATATTACAGCGAAGCTTGCAGCTCCAAGTGTTGGCAATTCAGACTCGCCAAAGAGAGAAATGAGGTGGAGAAGGAGAAACGGAGCCCAAGAGATAAATTGAGGGAATGCGACAAACTAGCTGGAGGCCCATTGCATGTACAGAGCTCCGCAGAAATTGAAGGCGAAAGAGGCACGGGGAGACAAATCGCGAGATTAGAAGTGCGAGAGAGACGGAACGGATAATCTCGGGAAGCAACTGTGAATGCGAAAGAGTCCAAGTGAAAGGCGCACTGAAAGATGAATTGACGGTGGCAGGAGAGCGAAATCCGAGGACGTAAAAAAAAAGCAGAAACAGCGGGCGAATATGAAAGAAGCTGGAAGTTTAAAGGCTTCCGGCGATTTAAAGTATCGTTGAATCGGCGAGAAATCGGGAGAGCGGAGGAACGCGGATTAATCAAGTCCTTATTTACGGATTAAGCAGTTTAATTAAAACGAGGAAATGAAGTTTTATTGAATTAATCATTTATTGTGAATTATGATTGTTGAGAATTAATAAATAAAATATGTTTCGAGACTTTCGAAAGTGCGTAAAAGAAATAATAGCTTTAATCTTTTTTTTGAATAAATTTATTTTACGTCTTAACTCTCCAAACGTCAATACAAATCTGCCCAATTTTCTTTTCTGCCCAGCAACTCAAAAACGAATAATTGAAAACTTTTATTCTGTAGCGACGATCGCCTTTAACGCCATCCGTCCGCGAGAGGGCCTCTTCGCACCTCTCACCCCGTGCCTCCTATAGATATTACATATTTTTAAAGGGAGAATTTGCATCCACGGACCTTCCTCTTCGAAGGACGTAATGCGGCTAGAAACATAGCACCTTCTTTTAGCTATGCCAAGGCGACTGTCTTTATTAAAATTTATATTTAATTCTTTAAAAGTAAAAAATCTAATTTAATAATTATAAGGCAGTAAAGAATACAATATTAAATTTTAAGCGTAACAATATGATTTATTCACGGATTAAGCAGTTTAATTGAAATGAGGAAATGAAGTTTTATTGAATTAATTAATCATTTATTGTGAATTATGATTGTTGAGAATTAATAAATAAAATATGATAACAGAGCCTAACTGACCTAAATGTATAATAAAGTTGATAAAGTGCACTGTATTCTCACTCTTATCGTACACGTGAGGCATTTAAAGCACTTGCGGTTGTTTAATTTAATAACTGATATTTTATAGAATAAATTCTAGAAGAAATAAAAATTTTGTAGAATAGCAATCTACTTCTTTACAAAGTGGTGAATTTACTTCTAATTGAACCATCATTCGTACACCTCTATATCCCGCGTATTTTCATTTTCTAAACGAAGCGATAAAGTCGGTAAAAAATAGCCGCCAGGATGTACGAAATAATTCCGCGAAATGCAGGTAGAGATCGGCGGGAACAGGCGGTAACTTAGTCGACTTACAGGGAAGAAAGTGGCTTGAAACAGGAGAGAGGGTCTGTCGAATCCAGTACGGCAAGACACGTGTGTGTACTTAGGCCATGGGATTCTGCCAGGTCGAAAGTTACGAGTGGAGATGAGACTAGGCCGCGCACCGACCGTAGTTTACCTTAATCAGCAGAAAGTTGCGCGTTAGAATTCAACCAAGTCCCTCCCTCTCTCTCTCTCTCTCTCTCTCTCTCTCTCTCTCTCTCGGCCACGTAGCCGAGCGCGGCGAGGGTTTCTTGCGCCGAGGTGTAACCTCGAGCTCAGCGAAGTCGCTTCAAATAGGGTCGAGAGGGAAGGGGGGGGGAGGGGGGGTCGAAAGTAAATTCCTGGAGGAAAGCCCGAGGAATTCGCTGGAAAGCAAGCACTTCGAACGAGGATGACAAGTGCTCAAAAACACCGACGGACTGCTGCCCGGCTTTTATTCCGGGGCGGCGAAGCGGCGACCAATTAAAACGTGACAATGCCGTCGCGTGTTTCGAGCCGGGAGGAGCGAGAGGAAAGTCGCACCAGGCCAGGCTGCCACATGCCTAATTGTAATTTCGAGATATTAGAGAGAGTTATAGACCTCCCCTGCAATCACGTTCGCGATATACGGGCCGCTAAATCTCTCTTTCGCCTCTCGAGAGAACTGCTCGATTAAATTATTCAACGGGAAAAAAAAAAATTATTGTCAACGTTTTTAGGACACTCGTTGCTTTAATCGAGAAAATTTTAATACTTAATTGTTATAAATATGTATATCTATTATCAGAAATTTATGTTTATGCATACGGTTACTCTATAAGCATTCTAATCTTATAATATGAATTGAAAATGAATTTCTAGGTTGCTTTTAATCTCCGCTAAAAATAAATGCAGTCAGTGTGGAAGGCCGATATTCTCCCCAAGTCCATCTCTCGTCAATTCAAACTAAACTTTCAATGTTTAACAACACAAGACGTCTGTTGGGGGTCTCCCAAAGTGACTTCGGTTGACTCTGCGAAAGTTTCGATTGCGAACTGCAACTGCTTTATTACGGGGGAAGGTTCAAATTGCTCATTCGAACAATTGATGTAACTATCGCACGATTCATTCGCTGCTCGGAAATTCGTCTATTCGTGTAGTTCCTACAGTAATTAATTTCTGTTATGTTAATTGATGTGACATATTGTCAATTCTTTGAAACAAATGCCGGTATACAATATCTATACCATTATTATCGTTTGATTGGATAATTTCACTTTCACTAAATTTTCTGAAATTATAATCTAATTTCTATGAATTTAAAATGCCTCGTTAATTATTTTGTAATTTATTATTAAACGCAACGTGATACCACTTAACAGCGTTTACTTTATAAAAAAACGCGCTGCTTTCAGTAATATCGTAGAAATTGATTTAAAGCGTTATAAAACGAAGCCAATTTATCACTCTTCAAAGTTTTATTCGCGTCATCCTGAAAATGAAATTTAAAATTTAGGGACTATAAATTATAATGTAAAACTGCCAAAAGGTCGCCTTGATGGTAAATTTTCACAATATTTAGACACATCGACACCTCAAACACTGAAAACAAATAATAATTACTCTTTTTTTACAACTATACTAATACTGAGAAATTGCAATAATTGTTTTGCCTCTCCAATCTCTTAATATCTTTCCGGGTAGCACTCGTACTAATACTCGAGTTGAAAATCCTAACATCTCTCCGTAAGTTTCCAATTAGTTAAGCCCCCTGAAATTTACATGCGCATCGACATTGGGGGGAACGCTTAGTCGCTATCTTGAATCTCTCGAGGGCTAAATCGCGTTCAAGAGGCTTACCTCCCTTTTTTAAAATTCGGTTTCGCATCCCCTAATCATATTGAGTTTCAGGATTAGATAACGAGCTACGTAGCTGCTTCTCTCTCTCTCTCTCTCTCTCTCTCTCTCTCTCTCTCTGCGCAAGAAACTCAGAGCTGCTCAAGTCTCGGAAACTTAATTGAGAAACGTGCATTCCGGTAGCTCCACTCCTCGTTCTTAATCTCCAAAATGGGAATTGCCGGAGGATCGGAGAGCTCACGTACTTGCCGTTCCGGCCGCTCCACGGTATATATATCTCTCGTGAAAATCTTAACAAACCGCCGCGAGGCCTTTTGCCCGCGCTAATCTGTCTTTTATCTGGCTACGGGATGTGGCCGTTGTTTCTTTTTTTTTTTTATTAAAAAGGCTTTGACTCGTTCTATGGTTTCGCGGGGGGGCGTAAGACAGACGGAAGGCCGGGTAAAGAAAGCGAGGCGAACATCTTTTGTGAGAGGGAAAACGAGTGCAGGAGCTCCTTCTTTGTAACGGAGGCAAAGGCCGTAATTGAATTATCAGGTTTAATCTGAGATTAAGCGGTATGAAAGAGTGTTATACCGGGGATGATGTAGAGTGGATTCTTGCGAGCGTTAATTTGAGGCTAAACGTTGCGAAAGAGTTAATATCCGCGGTGAGAAACTAAAGCTATAAATTTGGTTAAACTGCCTTTTTAAAGTTCAAGGGTACGACTTAGCGTGCGATGATGGATTGCTTTATTTTTTAATGGATATAAAAGCGTTTGATGATGAGAAAGAGCGAAAGACAAAACCGGATTTTGCATTCAAAATCAAATTCATTGAATTGCAGAATTAATTTTATTGTTATTGGAATAATCGCAGTCTGCATGCTTACGTACATATTTATCGTGATGCTCAATAACTATCATTATACAATGGCACATTAATTTGTACGTTTGTTTTAGTTTAAATAACAAATCGGCAAAATATTATTCCAATACTGATTTTATGCAAAATCAAGTCTTTAGGTCTTATATAGATTAACATATTTATACTCGAATTTTTTGTTTGAATTAAATTATCGTATAATACTTTAGTTACTACAATTTAGTTACTACTTGTGATGAGTTTTTCAAAATTGAATAATGTTCTACAAAGAAACATTATTAAAATTATTTTCAAAGAAAATATTATTTTTCTGAATGTTCTTTGTGGTTAAAGTATTTAAAAAATAATAATTTTTAAGTTGTAATACCCTTAGCACAAACTTTTTATTTGAAAATACGTAACCTGGATTTTCATGCACTCGACGTTTTTTTGTTGTTTCTGTAAAGAAAATGTAAGCTTTAATAGAATTACATTCGTTCTCGCATTGTAATTCTTTACCCCTCGGTTTATTTTAAAAAGCTTAAGCCTCCGTCGAGGCGAAAAAACTCCGGGCTCTCGAATGATAATACATTCTTTTGGAACAAGAAGTTCGTGCGCAATTCATTCATGAGCACACCTCCTTTCTGTAATTAACAAAACTTTCTCCCCTTCTATTTAACTTTGAGTGGTGAAAAGCTTGCGCGGAATATAGGAGGAATAAAAGAAGCGCGCGCCCGACGAGGAGGAACGATGAAAAAAAAAGCGAGAAGGCCGAAGGAAGCGAGGAAAGGAAAAAAAAGAAAGAGGCGCGGACGCGAACTGCTCTTTGATCGAATAGTATCTCTCCCGCCGGTA
>UCOL01005106.1:0-12602 GCA_900474335.1 Ormyrus nitidulus
TAGCAGGGGGGGGGGGGGGGATATATACGTGGACCCGCGGTGAGAGAGCCTTCTGTGAGAACGTTCACGAATTTCGGGCATCCGGTCCACGCGGAGGCTGCTATCGGTCAGGCCTTTTTTTTATCCTCCGGGCCGCTCTTTAGATTAGGCTTCTTCGTCGAGAAAGTGTTGATATATATACCACCCGAGATTGGGAATGTATTAAATCACGGCGGGCGATTTACCGTTACTCGGGGATATCTCGAAATTACCATCGATTTCACGGTCATTTTGATAAGAAAAACTTCTTAAATCTGGGTTACACGAGTTACTCTCCGCACGCCTCGAGCATTATCTTGTTTAAAGAAAATTGACTTTTTCGTTGTGTACGATCCACATTTTGCCGCGGAGCTTATTTCGTTATACGATTAAATATACGGAGCTCGATCGCCGATCGTTCTATAAAATTATTCAGTGGTACAAAGTGCTGATCTTTCATACAATTTCAAAACAAACAGTTTCGCGGTAATATCGAAACAACATTTCTCAGTTCTAATGACGGGCATTAAATATACTTCCATCGACGGTATCAAATTGTGCCGTAGCGTTGACCCTTCGGGAAAATAAAAGTGATTCGAAATCGATCTATTTTTATACGGAATTCCCTTTAAAATCTTTCGCTCTTATTGATACTCGTCGATTCTGTCAATTTTATCGTATATATATATATATACGTGCCGCGATTCGAATTGACGTTTGTTTTGCTTCTCGAATAATGTCTTTGGATGTTGTGACTGAAATGCTGCCGTGAATGATGATTTGATATTAATTGCATCGAATCTATTAGTCATATTTTATCAGGCGTGCGACTCTGTGCGCGCTTTGAAATTACCGAACTGATTATTTTTTATTACTTCTTTCTCGAAATTGCATAATTATTATACTGATATTATTGTTGCTAATAACATCATGTATTTCAATTGTTTGAAATTCCAGCTGTTTCTAATGAACGATTATTCTTAAACAGCTGCACTCGAAGAAAGTAATCGCTCCTGACAATAAAGGAAATCATACTTTTGATTAGCGACACTCGAAAGAACGTGCGAGTTTTTCATTCGAGCGTTAAAGAAGGCAGCTTTGTTTTGAATCTTCTTAATTGCGAAGCGAGAAGTTTCGTCTTTAGTCTGTATTTATCTAAGGATGTGGGTTATGTTCTTGTTTCTAATTTTAGCTTCCAACACGTGCTCATTGAGAAAGTCTCTCGAGGCCCTTTAATACTTGGAAATTCGGATAATTAATAACCGATAATTTCGAAGTTTACATGCGCGCAATCTTGTAAGATTGTATAAAAAAATTGTAAGTGTCGCGCGTTAAGAAAGAACAATCAAAATTTATTCATAATTTCTTGAAGAATATGAGCAAAAAATGCATCGAGCGCAGCTTTTTCTCCACTCGTAATCACTCCTTCGCGCAATAATACAAATGCCTCTAATAATGTATCAATTATGGCTTTATTGGTAAATAGTAGATTATTAAAGAAATGCATTATTTCCAATAATAACTAGACTTTATTCTTCGCATTTCTCACTTTTATTAACAATCATAACGATTGTGAAAAATGAACGGTCGCTTTAAAATAATGAGAAAAATCAAACAACTCTGATAAGTTTGTTGTTTAAATTTCCCGGCTCTTTCATTAACGAGCAAGTCCGCGGGAAAAAAAATGACCTCGTCGAAAATGCGTTCGCGATTTGTAATTTTTCAATGGACCCACAAACGATACTTTGAGAAGCCGCACGTGTCCGTGCTTATTTTTCGACGATAAATCAGCAATTAAAAGCGTCGCGGTTACCCCAAGAAGATCGAGCCTCGTCCCGGCCGAAAATTTTCCGACGCTTCGCAACGGTTCGACATCCCAAACAAACGCTCGAAAAACGGCCGGCAAAAGAGATCGTAGATTTTCTCGGAGCTCTCTCTCTCTCTCTCTCTCTCTCTCCGCTCCAACCTACGCCAACCTCGGCGCGGTATATTTTTTTCCGCCGGCAGCTGCTTTGATAAGACGTGAAGCCGCGTAGAAAAGAGCCGGGGAGCCGCGCTTTCGGAAATAAGCGCGATTTCCTGCCGATTTTTTTGCGCTGACGTTTGTTTACGCGATAAGAGAGGCGGTTTTCTCTCTCGCGCGAGACTCTGGCAAAATATTTGAGAGCCTGGATTCGGGTGTTGTGATAAGGCTTCTAATTGATTCGATCGCCATGTAAATAAGCAGTTTTTTTACTGCGGATTTGATTGGCCAATTTTTGGGTCCATCAAACCGATAAACTAAAGTAGTTTACCGACTATACCCAGAAAGAGTTTAAATAATTAAAACTCGAGGAAGAATAAAATAACATTGTGAGAGAATTGTAATCTGTATTTCGTAATATGTAAATGATATCGCGCGTATTTTATTTAGTTTTTTTTTTGTGATAAAGAAGCTAAATTATATCAGCGCGTCTTTTAGATAAGCGTTTCTTTCGTGCCTATAATAAAATTAACTAAAAATAAGAGATTAAAGTTTCTCTCTTTTTTTTTTAATCACACTCCTCTACTTTGTAAATTAAGAATGTGTTTTTTTAACGAAATTAAGTTTCTTTTTGTTCCTCGGCGGTCATTATTTTAAATCTCATTCTTTGCTCTGATAGATATAAATCGCCGCAGAGAAATGAAACACCTTAGCTCTTCACTTGCGACGAGCATATACCGTTAAAATTGGAAGCGGAAAACAAAAAAAAAAAAGCCTCATTTTCGGTTCATTCATGCACCTTGCTAAATTTCGAGGATGTTCTAAAACGAATGCCATTAAATTTAACGGAACCTCTGTCACCTAGATATAAAAGTGTCTTACTTTTATGATTGTTTTCTTTTTTTTATCTCGAAATAGAACGTCGGTTTTAAAACATTTCCCAAGATTTACGTAAAATTATCCATTGTATTGTTTTCGATTAATAATCTAACTGTACAACAAAGCGAAAAAGCCTCCTGCAATAAACTTCTCAACAACCTCTCGCTCGAATTTCCCCGTTCGATCCTCTCGCTTCATTTAAAATTCCCCTCATCCCCGAATTAACAGCCGGTACAGCGTCGAAACTCGGGAAGTCGGCTTTACAAACAAAATTTCGTCCCTCCCGCTCTCTAATTATAATAATCAACAACTATATATACACGGCTCGCGAATTCTTCGAGTCGGAGAGTCGGGCTTAAAGCCCCCGAAGCTCGCTCTCTCGAGAAATTGTAATTAAGGCGCAGCAGAGCAAGAAAGGCTTCGTTCCTCCGCTCTCCGCGCGACTCGTATAAACGCGCGCCCCGGCACAGCAGCGCGCCAACCTTCCACGGAGATGAAAGTCTAAGTAGCGATAATGAAACGAACGAACGCGCCGATAACCCGATAAGCGGGGGTTGCGAACAATTTTCCGTGTCTTCAACCTTGAAAATTGCCCCCCCGGAGCCCCGACGAGCTCGTTAATTGTCGGGTCTTAATAAGGCCCCTCTCTTTCTACGTAGAGCTCCGGCAGACATTAATTTTGCGCCGAGATAGAGATAGGCTCTCTCTCTCTCTCTCTCTCTCTCTCTCCCGCTGCCGATGGCTTTAATAATGACGTTGCTCTCGTATCGTTCGTTTATCAATGTAACTAGGCATTTTTGCGGCCGAGGAACGGGAGTCTCCTCGGCGCCTGCTGGCCTGCTGCTGCTGCTTTAAGTCGATGCGCTGCATTTGATTACGGCGATTTATCTGGCGATCGGAGTGTTAAGCGTTTGAAGGAAACACTTCGGTCATGCTCCTGGAATTTAAAGTGCCGGATTAATTCGAAGTTTGTATTAGGGATTACTTTCGATCGTTATCCGCACCGGAGAGATAACCGAAGCGAGAAGATTAATTTTAGCATTTAAAATCATTCGGATTTTTTAAATGAGAAATACGTAATTATTGAGCAATACTTTTAGCACAATTCTCCGCGAACATATTCGCGAGGCTCGTTTGATTGATCGCTCGTAAAAACTGTACTAAAGTTGCGCAAAACCATTTCTGCGAATGCAAATACTCGTTGATTTTATGAATCGATAGAAACAATGCCGCCGCCAAGACTCGAGTAATCACAATTGCATTCAATTTTACACTGCGCAATATCGTCCAAGCTTTACGCGCGCACCGTCGAATTTACAACTCGCGGATATATATTAAACCCGCCGAACCGCGACGAGCAGCGAACGAAATCGGAAACGGCGCTAAACCCAAAGCTTCCCAAAAGCAACGCACACGTCGTGCAGATCCGCGGAAAAGCTCGCAACTCCAGCCTTCGAAGCCTGCAGGCACACCGGTGTCCCGCGCGTCGACACGGGAGGCCAGAGAGAGAAAAAGCGCGTTGTCAATACGCGCAGCCTCACCGCGCGCTCAGGAGAGAGAGAATCGGGGCCAGCTAGACGACTCGGACGGCGACGGCGGCGGCGGCGGCGGTCGACGTCTGAAACGCGCGCCTATTTATAAACCCAACAAACGGCGCGCGAGAGCTCTTCGCCGTGCACAGCACAATAGACCTCACGCAGGCGGCGCGCGATGCAGGAAAAAGAGGTATACCCGCGGCGGCCGCCGCCTCTCTCGTCCCGCTCGCGCCGCGGCCAACCAGTAGATCCAGTATGAGCGACCGACCGCCGCCGCAGCCGCCGCCGCGGGAGATTCCAGGTTAATGGAGGTTAAGATCCGCGATTGGGTCGCCGAGCGCGATTTATATATCGAGAACGGAAAAGGCCCAGGCCTTTAAATGGGCTTCCGAGAGGCGACTGCCTGCAGCCAGGCACAGGTGCAGCACACTGCGGCAGGCAGCTGCAGGTTAGCGGCGGCGGCGGCGGCGGCCAGTTATGACAATATTATGAGTGCCGCGGGGCTCGATCCTGTTTTCCGAGTTGCAGTTTTCCGCGAGAGGCGAGTCTGTTGCCGAGCGAGCCGAGAGATCTTGCCTTCCTTTCGCTCTTTGCGCCCGAGAGACTCGACGACTCTCTCGACAACCTGCGATTTCAATGCGCCGTTGTTGCGAGCTTTTTTATGTTCGAGGCGATCCGGTGACTTTTTTCGCGGCGTTTTGCCTGGGCTTCGCCGGACGGGGAAATTGATAGGGATTTAGCCCAGTTTTTCGAAGCTTCTTTCTTCGCCGAAAATAGATATACGAAATGAATAAGAATTTATTTTCAAGTATCTTTAAAACCGTAATTTCCATATCACTTTGATACCGTTCGCCAACTTTTTAAACTCCAAAGCCCTGCTATCTCCCGCGACGTTATCGCGCGATTCCCCGAAAAAGCCAGAAAATCAGCAAATTATCACCCGCGCCATTCCGCGAAAATCCAGGCATCGCGCAAAAATTCCCCCCCGCGACAATCCAATTCGCGTGACTCATCAGTCGTCAGTCGAAACTCCCGATTCACGCAAAGCCGCGTACATCGCCGAACGCTCGCCGCGCTCCGCCGGATTCATCATCGAGCGCGGCACGGATTTTTCGCGAATCGACCCTGACATCTTTAGGAGGCGTCGCGGCTCTCTCGGGCCGCCTGCATTCCTCTCGCGGCTATCGAAATTTCCGATGCACGCGGCGGCCGCGGCGGCGTCCTCTGCTCTTTTTCTTTTTTTCCCCCATTTGCGGATCGGTCGCGCGCCGCCGCGTTGCGACACGCCGATTTTCAAGCTCGCCGGCCGCCTCCGGGACGGATGCGGGCGAAATCGCAATCGGCCGCGAAGGACGAGACTTTGGACGATTGGAAAATTAAATTGACGGGATTTTCGCGCCTCGGATGCTGGACGAGTGGAGCTGCATTGGAAGATGGCAGGCGACATTTTTAACGAAAATTGGGTTTTTTAAGGTTTTGTCGTAAAACTGATTTTGTTAGGAGTTACATTGGTTATAAATATAAAATAAATTTTTTATTTAATTTAGCCAAAATTAAAAAATGCGTAATAAATAATCAATTTATCAAAGCTCAATGATTGAAAACATTAACAGTTTTCCAAGAAGCAGCTGTCAATGTTAACTGCATCTTCTCAAATCGCCTGCACTCGCATTCACTTTGCGCAATTAGCATAACGCAATCGCGAGCACTTGCCGCGCCTCTCCTCCTAAAAGAAGCAGCGAAAGCTCGCGTCCGACAAAAAGGCAAACGCGATCCAGTACAGTTTTCCGCCAATTTTCTCGATCGCAATTGTTCCTCCGTCTTTGTCCGCGGGGAGAGGCGCTTCGGGCAAAAAAAAGAAAAAAAGTAGTTACAGCAGCCTCTCTCGTACGCGCACGTACGTCTCCCTCTCTTTCCAGAGTCGCTTTCAGGGTCTCTCGCGTCGAAGCGCGCGCCAGGATTCTAAACGAAAGGAACGAGCGCCGAGTAATTGCAGGCGCGGGGCATCTGTCTGCGGAGCTCTCTGCGCTACGACGACCTCGTCTCTCTCTCTCTCTCTCTGCTCTCGCCGCGATTTTCAATTAAGTGCCGGATCTCTCTTAGCGCCGATCCTTTCGAAAGGTGGACGCTAACGGCGCGCGGCGACGTAAAAATCGCGCAGGAGGGCGATTACTTACACCCGCCCGCCGGCTATTTGCGTAAAGAGCGCGAAAACAAAAGCGAGTTATTTATTGCGGGACCTGTTGCGGAAGGTAATGGACGATGCCTATTGTCGTGCGCTTTAAATATTTGCTCGGTACCGGAATTTCGATTGGGGGCTTTAATTACTCTCCAAGTATTTACCTTTCAAGGATCTACGAGCTTTTTATTGCCTGAAAATTAAGTTGACGCGCAATGAAATTAAGACAAAGTCTGCGAAAAACAGAGATTTTTATTCGTCTCAACCCTTGTATTTACAAAATTTTATCATTTTTTAAAAAGCATAAATGATAAGTTGTTTGATAAATGACTTTGAAAAATATAGAATGTGCTCAAATCAAAATAATATTACATCAGTCAGTTCTGCTCTGCGGATGACAGAGCAGAACTAATGCAACAGTCTTCGAAATACGTAGAATCGGTAGGCGGGTAGAAATTTAAAAGCAAGCCGGAAAAGGGAAAGGGCACGTTCTCTAGTTTACTATGGTTTTACGGTTGAATTTTGTGATCTAAAATCTCCAGGTAAAAAGGTTCACTTTCGGCTAAAACACGTGTCAATATATATTGCAGCCATTAATTTTTATGGTGATTTATAAGACAAGGTGAAAACTGAATTTTCTTCAGTCGGTCAATTTTTCCGATTGGAGCATTTGTTTTCCTGCACATTTACAAAAATATATTTAAATATAAATATAGGAAAAAAAAAAAAAAATTAATTAATTGTAATATGTAAATGTATAACAATAAATAACTTTATCATGCGAATTCGATTCCTTCGGCGAAAGCATTGATCAACAAGTCAAATTACGCTTAATTAATTAAATGTTACAACTTTGAATGCCAATGCGCCTCGTACCGACACGCCAGAATTAATAAAGAAAAACATCCAGCTCCGATACCCGACTCTCGACGAATGCTAAAGCATGTAACTCTCCTACAATGCATACATAAATCACTTGTCCGCGCCGACGGCGAACATTATAAAAGAAACGCGCGCCTAAAAACCTTGCGTCGCCGCTGCAAAAAGCCCGAACGAGTTTACTCAACGTTGAAAAAAAACAATGAATGTTTATTATTACCCCGCGTCAAAGAGAGGCGAAGCGCGGCGCAAAAAAGCAGAGTCCCATCAGCGGTGGTACTCCCTCCCGGGAGCAGAGGCGCGTCCTCGCGCGAATAAAAAGCAAATTGCGCGCTTGCGCTTTCTCATTTCCCCGAGTCACTCGGCAAAAAAAAAGGACAACAAACGCGCGCACGAGGAATCTAACCGAGAGAGAGAGGCATCGGATAAAACTGACGCATGCACACGCGCGCCTCGTGCTTTTGTCCCGCTTCTTGCGCGTACTCGCATTATCTCTCTCTCTCTTCTCTCGGTGCGCGCTCCTTGTCCGTCTTTTTTCGCCGGGTTCCTTGACTCGCGGAATGCGAGCCAGGAAATGACGAGAGGCGCGAGCGAAACTGCCTCGGTGCGGCGCTCCGCTCCGTTACGAAAATTTCGCGGCTCTCCGAGAGAGCAGTGGCGGCGGCGGCGGCTCGTTTCGATTTCGAGGCTCTCTCTCTCTCTCGGAGGATTGCCTTACTTATTAGCGAGCTTTCCGCGCTCTCGGCCGGAGAAAGCAATGTAATTGTGCGCGGACCTCTTTGGGGGATGTGTGCCTTTTGCGTAAGCCGCCTCTTGCATAAGTCGATCGATGATTCGGCGGAACCGAAGTGTTTTTGCGCCCCGGTTTTACTTTTTTTTTTGCAAAATTAATAGCATACCCCGGCGGTGTGTGTGTGTGTGTGTGTGGATGCGTTTCACGAACGAGCCGCGATTCCATGTAATTATTATTTCATGCGGACTGGAATATACGCGGCTGCGTTTTCAAGGTCGCGTATTCTTGAATTTCGCTTATACGAGCGAGCGCGCCGTCAAAATATTCAAAAACAAAGCCGATTTTTATAACAATATTTTTCATTAACTTTGTTTCGTTGAGTCACCCGACTACGCCTCGAGTGAGTAACAAGATCTTTGTGAAGTCGAACTTCCCCCGCGGCTTTGGAAAATCATCCGAAAATAATCGCCGTCCAGGATTGTCAATCGAGGCGGAGCGCGGTCGGCACTCTAAATCGTCCCTCGAACCCAGTAGCTTACAAACGTCAGTTTCAGGGGAGCCGAACTGTATATGTAATTTCAGCGGTCCGGCCTCTGGCGTTCCGGTCACTATTTCAATATAACACACCACCGCCCCTTCGTCCACGAAGAGAGAGCATTAAACTCGAGCGACCGAAAGCTGCAGCGGGCCGGGCCTCGGCAAACGGCGCGCATCGCGACAATTATTGCACAATACCGAGGCGGACCTTGATCGTGAAATCCACTCGTTCGCTCGCGGGAGAGAGAGAGAGAGAGAGAGCCCGAGACAGCTGACGCGTGACGTCCGTTTCTTTGCGCTCGCGAGAGCGGCCGAGCGGCGAGCGCCTCTCTTTTTTTCTCTCTCTCTCTCTCTCTCTTCTCCTCTTTTTGCGCTCTTCCTCCGCTCTCCGCAGCTATACTCGCTCGCTCGCCTTTTCTTGCCCCGCGAAAACTCGCAACATTTCTATAACAGGCGGATATATACATCGCGGCCCGCGCTATTCTTGGACGCGCGCGCGCACCGGAAAAGAGCGCGGCGACTTTTTTGCCCGAGAGACGCGCCGCCGCCGAGTGTTTCCTTTTTTTTTTTTCTTCTTCTTCCTCGCCCCGCGGAGAGCCGCGCTCGTTCCTTCGCGATTTCGCTAATTAACCTCGCTAAAATCGCGCTATCGAGAAACGGTTGCATTTTTCGACCGGCGAGCGGCTTGCGTTTCTTAACGGCGAGTCGGGGGAAAAATGCGAGTTAAATCCGTCTTTCGGCGGGCGTTTACGAGTTTCGCGCAGAATCTGGGCGGTGTGGATTCTTGGCGTGGCCGCGCGCCGAGGAGCTCCACCTTTTCTCTCTCGCCGCGGCTTTGCTCGCAACCTGGCCGAGAGAGTGATAAATTACTCACTCGTTGTACCGCGGGCGATTTCTCACTCTCTCGAAGAGACCGTTGGAAACTGAGTCAGTGGGGATATAAAGCGAATTTTGCTCTCCGAAGGAATTGGACGCAAAATTTTCAATTCTATTCTCGGAAGTGTAAACACGTCGTAAAAAGAGTCGGCGTCGCGGTCTCGTTGTATATATAATAGCATAATGAAATTCGTCGACGGGAGTCGCCGCGGGCGGAATCGTTGCAACCACAATTTCCGCGCCACCGTAAAATTAATCCCCCCCCCTCGACGCAAAAATTCCGCGAGATTACGTTCATTATACCCTGGCACTCGCGTTCTCGGAACTTCTCCTCCTCGAAACAGAAACGCATCCCGATAAAAAGCTCTAATAATTCTAATTCCCAATAGGCTCCCCCGGCGGATCGGTCTCTCGTTGATAAAAAGAAAAGAGGAGCCGCGGCCGCCGTCATCGTCGTCGAGAGTTAAGCAATCGTAAACGGCCGGTGCAGTGCGCGCAGAATCGAAGCCTCGCGGTTCCCCGCGATCCGCACGCGATCTCCTGCCTGCCTGCCGCTGCTGGCCTTCGGGCGGTGTATATCCCTCGAGTCGGCGGTCGTTGTACCCCGCCGTGCGCGCAGTGTGCATATGAGCGCGGCTGCGGCTTGGCGGCGGCGGCGGCGGCGGCGCGATTACGTGCGTGAAATTGCCGGTAACGGGTCCGCGCGCGATTCGCGTTCGCGCGTAATGAAGAGATTAGCTCTCGCGCGCGGAGCTCCTCGACGCGCCGCGCGTCTCTGTCTTTTACTTTCTTGCGTAATCGCGAGAGAGAGAGACGAGCCGCCGGAGGGCTGGACGGCCTGAGGAGGGATCGGGACGGGGAGCTTGGGAAGACGGTGGAGATTTTTACCCCAGTAACCTTGAGAGAGGCGAAGGCAGTTTTTGGTTTGGAATTGCGGTGGGTGCGTTTTGTAAAGAGTGCTTGAATTAACTATTACGAGTTAAATGTATACTTATTCGTAGACAGTGATAATGTAAAATTTTACTTTCAAAATGAATTATTCGCTTGAATCAGAATCTCTGAATTTAAATGTAGTACAACTTTTATATATACGCGGTAAAAAATTCATGAATTTGTATTAAAAGTCGACCATTTTTAATGGAACGCATAATTTTCAACTGCAAATCAGAGTGACTGTTTTACTCGATAAATGAAACTTTTATTTTCTACAAATTAAACAAACGCGATATTTACGCTAGAAAAGTGCATTTTAATTCCTTGGGGAATTATACATCTCGGCGTATCCGCTTTGCTCCTTCAGCGCAACGAACTAAAATAAGAGCCTGGAAACGCTGAGTAGTCGGGGCAAACTCCGCGAGCAGAAGGTGGCTTGCACTGCAATCACCGGCTAATTTACTTAAGGCAAAAGTTGGCTAATTAGTATCTTTGGTTGCTTTGGACCGACGATGTTTGGCCATGATTGAAACGCACCGCGCGCCGGGGTAATTAATTCTAAATACTGAAATTATCGGTAATGCCAAACGAGAGAATTAATCCTGAAAATTCTTTTTTTATTGTGCAAACGAAAATTACGTTCTCGATTGCGAGCTCGAAAAAGCCAATATTATTCGAACGATTCAAATTATATTTGTAAAAGCACCGCATCGCTCTCGAGTTTACAAAATACAACGGCACACGAGATTTAGAGAAAATTTGAGAACTCGTTGACTTTCCACCGCAGCAAACATTCCCTCAATTAGTTCAACCGCAATCTTGCTTGTTATAAGCACGATTTACCGTCGTACCCCAAAAAACTAAGCATATCGCTCCCAAACACTATAAATTCACCTCCAGTCTTCCAAGCACGTGCTCATAGCAGTCCGACCTGTTCCCGCGCCGCGCTCCCATATAAACTCGATCCGAAAGTTAATCGAGCCCACTGCGGCCGGGTCACCTCCAATGTGCAACAGAATTGACCGGGCGGCGATCCTCTCTAAACGCTGCGTTCGGCCAATCGTTCAATTGCGCAAAAAAATAAACAAGCAGCAGCAGCAGCGAGGCGGGCATAAGGGAGGACGTTACGCGCGTCGCGCGAGTCGTTCTCGGAATGCCTTATGAAGCCGGCCGGTCAGCGAGGGAGAGCCAGACGAGCGGATATCCTGGGCATTACGCAACCTTGTCCGACTAAAAGTAGCGCTCTATCGGTGCGTGCGTCTTTCTCTTTCTTATACTTGCCTTCGCCTCGCGCGGGTTACGCCCCTCTCTCGCTTACCGCGTCGCAGGTACACTTGTCTGACTTTTCGGAAGCTTTTTCATCGACGGGACAAAGAAAGTTAAAAAGTCCCTCTTTGGACACACGACGCCTCGGGGAGAGCTGAATAGAGGCAGGTGTCCGGATTTCGACCGAGGAGAATTGAAACTGGGCTTTATGGTTTGTCTTCTTTCTTGGACAGATTTAGAAAGGAGGGACACCGTTCTTTTGAATTGTTTTTGGTGAATCAGATATAATTTAGAAGGCTAGACTCGGGAGTTATGCAATTATGTGAAACTACTTTTTTAAAGAGTCGCTCGATAAATGTTTGTTAAATAAGTTGTCAGAATCGTATTCCGGTAATGGTAGGCCGAGTTTTTTCCGTGGGAAAACTGGTTTACTTCGCGATTGACACCATATCTCGTTTGCGATAATTACCAATAGAATACGGATTTTTCCGATGAATGTATGTCCCCAAAATATTCAAGACCATTAAATAATTAAGACGTATAACGAGCGCGAAATTCAATTAACCCCAGAAAACTGATATTAACGTCACGGCAAACTCCCGTTTACCAAGCTATATCATTCACCCACATTACACTTTTTGCTCCAAACTGTCCCGTAATCCAACCCCAAACACAAAGCCTCCGTCCATTTTCGCATTCTTCCCTCGACCCATAAACAGCCCCCATAAATTTTCGCCTCTGCGCTCGGCTCTCTCTCGAGAGAGCCCGATCCTTTCCCCCCTCCCCCGCCCCGGAAAAAAACGA
>UCOL01005107.1:0-12583 GCA_900474335.1 Ormyrus nitidulus
AAGAGTTCCCTCTCCCCCCCCCCCCTTCCCCTCCTCCTCCGAAACCGATCCCAAGGGATTGTTCTGCTCTGGATGTACAGGTGAAAAAGAAAGTTGGCTCGCTGCGCGATAGAGGTGTTCGCGGGTATTGTTGCGTGAGCGATTTTTAAGGGAGCTGCGATTGTTGCTTTTTGCCGATTTTGGGTTATTCGGTGAAGCTATTTTATTTTGAGTTGTGCGAAATTCGAGATGCAATGGGTTTGAGGACCATTAAAACGAAATACTTTTACTTTGTACTTACAAGATATCAATAATATTATTGTCTGTAGAAATCTAAAATAAATTGGTGAATAAGTAAATAATTTGGTGTAAATAGTGTACAAAATTAATTAAAATTATAACGATGAAATTTTTAGTAATCACATCGGTAATCGTACTAAAAAATGTACATTCAAATAATAATCTAATCAAATAAACAATCATTATTGATTTCATAAATAATTTTTATAAATAATAAAGCAGTTTTATACCAAATTCTGCAAAAATTTCCGCTAAAATCCAAAGACTAAAGAAAAACTAAAGACATTCCGCACGAATTCCAAATGACCCGATTACGCACAGCTGCCCGGTGAAAATATCCCATTCCCGCGGCAACGCGTGCAGCAAACTCTCTCCTCGGTCTGTACATCCAGAGCAAGCTCGGAAACACTCTCGCGGTCTTCCTCTCTCTTACGCAATATATTTTCTCGGCGAGCTTATTTCACACGCGCACGCTCTCTCTCTCTCTCTCTCTCTCTCCTTGCTTTCGGACGCCGCAGGATGGAGGCCCCGAGTTTCGCGCGCCGCCGCCGCGAAACGTCATAATTTTCGGATTTTATTATTATTGCACATCGACGAGCGGGGATCGACGAATCTTTTCTTTCTTCTCGCGGCGGCGGCGGCCTGCGACCGCCGACGCCGACGCCTCTTTCGGCTAGAGGCGCAAAGGGCCTCTCGAGCCCAGCGGAGGCCCCGAGCTGACTGATTGACGGTTTTTTGCGGGATTAGGTATGGGGCTTTTTCGCATTGCGCGAAACTGCTTTTTTTATTTATCGACGCTAAATTTGCAACGGGGCTTCCGAGGCTACCGCCATTTATTTATTTCCAGCCGGTTCCAGACTTTTTTGACAGTACTCCACTTACTTCTAATGATTTGTTAGGCCATTACAGTAATTTTCATAAATATTTTTAACTCGGGGATGAATAATTTATCGGCAGAAGTTTTTCGGAGAGAAGGCATTTTATTATTCTTCAAAGTTTTCAGGCAGATTGGTATTTAAATAAATCTGCAGTTTTTAAGTTATGCGCATTGTACATTCCTTATCACCTTCAGAATTCTGGTATCTCATAAAATATACATTTACTTTGAAGCGTTGTTCTACATCTAAAAGAAATTTTCTTCTACCTTATCAATGTAATTACTTATAATTTTATCTTATATACTTTCAAAACATTCAAAATAATAATTAACTATATTATATTACTTATACACGATGAAATTAACAAAGATCTAACATTAAAATACAAGTTTCCGAAGTTCGCAAAACGAATCGAGAATCTCTTCTACAATTCAGCCTGTTCCAAAAGTGAAGCCTCCTCCTCAATAATTGAAAACCCAAACGATAAAAACACATCTCCTAAAATCACCTCTCGGTAATAGAGCCGAGCGGAGCGGAGCCAAAGCGAGAGGATCGATCCGTCGATCGGCTCCGTCAGAAGAATCTGGAAGGTGCAGGCATCGCTCTCGTGGATCTCGCGCTATTCAAATCTGGAGCGGCGACGGTGGCGCGTGTGCCGGACGCTGCTTTCATCTCGCCGCTGCCGCCGCCGCCGCCGCCGTTGTCGGCATCTGATTAGCATCCCCCTCCGCCCCCAAAGATGTCACCGGTCTTTCTCTCTTTCGGCGTCCATCCGTCCGTCGTCGCTTACTGGTCGAGGCTAACCACACCGCAGAGGGCACATCACAAAAAGTCGAGCGAGCTTGCCGGAAAAAAATTTTCTGCCCGAGTTTTTAGGCTTTTTGGCATTGCTGAAATTTCGATGGGGCAGAGGAAGGAATTTCGGGTTTTAATGGTAATTATGGGACTTTTAACGGTTTTAGATTTTTTTTGTTAAAAACGCAGTTTTTATACCTGCACTAAATTTTATTTCTGTTATACTGAATCTTTTTCCTTTAATGTAACGTTCGGTAAAATGAATAAAAATTATTACTTTTTTCAAACGCTCAATATAAAAAGATCGATAAAACTCATATACAAAAAATTAAATGAGATATTTAAAAAGTCGCCATAAAACAAATAATTATTTTGCTCTACGTTTATATTAATAAATTTTTTAGTACGCCATGTACTGTAAATAATTCTTCTCCTGAATCACGGACTCTTGAAAATAATCAAACAATATTAAAGTTTTTTAAGCTCTCCTTTGCCTTTAATTCCAACCTTCTCTCGCAAGTACCATAAGTAAAATTTTTTACCTATACCGACCAATTACCGCTGCTTTCAATGTTTGTTCATTACGTTCCCCGCCATAAAAAACCTCCTACTTTACGCATCCATTCGCCCGGCCGCGTCTCTCTCTCCCTTTGCGAGAGGTCCGAAAAATTTTTTACCTCTCCTCGATCAGATGCACGTCATAAAGCAGTCCGGCGACGGCTTTCCGCTAAAGCTTCTCTCCTCTCGCCGCGAAATACCAAATCCCGTCTCTATTATTGTATGCTAAAGCAGCTCCGATCTCCGGAGTTTTTACCGAAAGCGAGAGGCACCTACGTATTTCCTGCAGCCAGCGCAAATCAAGCAAAAAGCCGCTGCTGCTCCGGAGAAAGACGGCGACGGCGACGGCCGCCGCTGAGTTATTCCTGCTCGGCGCGTCGACCGGTCGTACGAGCCGACGTCATTTAAATGTCTCCGCGGACGCTGCTCCGCTTTTTAGTCCTCATCTCTGCGAAACGCCGAGGCCTGCGAGAGAGAGAGAGAGAGGCCTTAGAGCGACGCGCGTCCCAGACTAGGAGATTCAGCTCGTAATCCGCGCCACTTTACGGGACGAGCGTAAGATGGTTCGAGGAGCTGCGATTCGAATTGCGCAGCAATTAATAAGTGCGCGAGTGTCTCGCTCTTTAGCGATTGGTTTAGGAATTGTTTTGTAATTGCATCGATGCTGAATATTCTAATATTTTATATAAAATAGTAAATAATTGAAAGGAAAGGAGTCAGCTTTGATCGGTTATACTTGCTTTATTAATCAATATTTAGAATAAATTTTGTTGAATTATAAAAATAGTAACATTATTATACACCACTACTTTGATTCGAGTCGATGAATTGTGTATATTACATTAGTAAGCAAAGCACCGCAGCGGTTCGTTTTTCAGGTTCGCCAGAACAATTAAAAGCAATCCAAATTAACGATTAAAAACTGGCTTCGCTCGTCTTTCGGAACAATTAACCCTTCAGCAATTGTCATTTCTCAACTACCTATCATATTGGAGAAGATTTATGTTCGAGTCGATAAGCGCGCCTTCTTCTTGCGCGATATTGCAATCAATTTTACGTAAAATTCCAAACATCATTTAATCAACGATCGCAGAAGAAAAACTCGAAAATAACTTGCCGATTAAAGCGGATTTTCTTAAAGGTTAATGAATACTTTGCCTATCAAAGTCCAAGAAGAGCGATTCCAGCTAAAGCCCCGGCGCAAAAACGCTTAGAAATGTAATACGCGACTCGGCCCCGCGCAGCTCGCAATAAAACGATCGGCGATTATCGTGCAATTATGCCGTCTCATTAATCCAGCGGCAATTATGTCCTGTCTTGCATCCTCCGCTCTCTCTCTCTCTCTCCCCTCCCCCTCCGTCGCTCTTTATATACTTGAACTCTGGCTCTCTCTCTCTCTCTCTCGGGCCGCTTTGACTTGCGAGCCTCCCTCCGCCGCTCGTTTTGCTTCTTACCTTTATCCCTCTTCCACTCTATATCATCATCCGGCGAGTCCGCCGAGTAACTTACGAGCTTTGACGGGGGCGAGCCGCGGCCGGATGTTCAGTTGCATTCGGACCTGTCACAGGGCAAATTACGCCGAGATCTATTCGAGGCTCCGGTTCACCTTCTTGGACGGCGAGTGTGCCGCGAGACGTATCGAGATTTGACAGATGATTATCGCGTGCGTTTGATGGTTTCTTTTTTTTTTACTTCGAGTGATATACCTTGTATAAATATAATAATACCAGCAATTATTGGAATTTTGCTTTTCAGCACTCGCGACAGTGTACTTTTTTTTGCTGCTCCGCGTTAAATTATCTTCCTTGAAAAAGACGTTATGCTTTGCCGACAATTTTCTGAATCTCGTTGCACGTTCACTAGTAAATCCTAAAGTTCCATTTAAATCAGTTCCTACCCGTTTAATTTGGCAAAGAAAGCAGTCGCCGTCCTCTTTTTCGCGTCCCCGCTGCTCGTCTTTTTACTCTCGAGTCTCAAGTTTTTTCCCGCGAATCCACGGCGAGCGAGGAATCCCAATTTCAATACATCTCCTTGGCTCCGATCGGGGCCAGCTGTTGGCGATCCGAGAGCCTCTCGACATGCGCGCATCATCCTCCCGGCGCATAAGCGACTACTCCTTTTGACAATTCCCTCTCTCTCTCTCTCGTTATCGTCGACATTATTTCGGGCGCTCCTCGCGGCTCGCTCTTCCACAAAGCCGGCAGTGCCGACGGATAAAAAGGGGAGTAGCATATAAGATGATTGAAAAAATCCGCGAGCCATTCCGCGAGCGTCTGGCCCTCTCTCTCTCTCTCTCTCTGTCTCTCCTCCCGGACTGACTGACGGCCGGGGCGGCTCGCCTTTGGCCGCGATGTAGATTTGTTTGCATTTAAAAATCAAATCCCTCCCTACCCCGGGTAGGTATGCAGCTTTCGCCGCCGGCGGCGGAACGGCTTGAAAGGGAACGGACAATGCTCGCCAGTTTTTGCGTCGTTTGCCTCCTTCGGCCCCTGGCTCCCCGACGAATCCTTTTGCCCATTTGCCGTCCGAGAGGCTGCTGCTGCTGCTCTCGCAGTCTCTTTCGTCATCCGTCTTCCTCGAACCGTCTCCTCCTTCGCGCAGCACGCGGAGTCTCTTCCTCGTCTTCATCGGCCGCGTGCACTGATGGCTTTCGCTCCGCGGCGAAACTGAAAATCTAAGGAGGAGCGCCCGGAATGCGACGAGCGTTTATTACCCGCGCTACTACGAAATGGCGCGAAGGACGATTCAACGGGACGAAAGTGAAAAGGCGCGCGGGGGAGAGGGTCTGGAATCGAACTGTACTTTGGACTTTGAGGAAAGAATTGCGCGGTGCGGAGAAATAAATGAATCGGAATTTTCGTTTTTTAAGGAAGAAAGACGATTTTGTGGTTTTAGAAAAATAATTTTTATCAAATAACACATCGTTTTTTGGAAAATTTCCTCGAATCCCGTCGGACAATTTATTTTACAAAAATTATTCTAAACTGATTGTACAAAAAGCAATTCGATCACAAAACGCATTTCTGATAATACAATATAACCACAAAGGATTGTTGAAAATTAAAAAATCAATTGTCCTATTACATTATTCGACGAGACAAACGATACAAGACCCACTTTATAACTAATCCCTTTCCGTAACTTATCCGCAGCGTATAGCGCGCAGTCCCCATAATTGCCCATACATTTCCATCGAACAACGTGCCTCGGCTTAAAAATCGAAACGGCTAGGAGCGCGATCATTCCCCCATTAAGAAATCGAGAAAAAGCCGGCGCGCGGTATCATCGGGCGCGCGCGCAGCGAAAGTATAAAAGCCGCGGAAATTAATCTCCCAAACAGTCGGCGTCTCGCGCGGCATTAACATCGACTCCGATACAGACATTCGATTCTGCCGCGGCGGCGGTCGTCGTCGTCGGCGATAACGATGAATTTTTCCCCCGTGGGAAAGCACGGAGAGCCGCGACGCGATCCGGAGGCCGGGGCAAACAAAGAAAATGGAAACTGGAAGAAACGAGTGCGCACGCATTATGCCGATAATCCCTGCCGCGGTGATAAGCCGCGCGGCTCGCCGCTCTCTCGCACCTGCATCCTTGAGCGCCGTCGTCGTCTCGCTTTTACAAGCGTCTCGGGAGGCGGCAAAAACTACGGCACACACCGCTTATATGCAGTAGCACAATTATGCGCTACTCTCCTCGGCCGTACGGCGTCTATCCAGAGAGAGAGAGGGGAAAAAGATGACGGAGAAATATAAATTTCAAATCGAGCCGCTGACTACTTCGAGCCTCCTCTCTCTCTCTCTTCCTTTCATCCGGCTTGGCGATTTTTGCCGGAATTTCGTTGACTTAATTTCATATCCAATTAGATTACATCAAATCGCAAAGCCGACGGAAAAAGTTGACGCTGCTGGAATACTCGTCCGATGCCGCTGCCTTTTCTGCATTTTGATTCTTTATGGCCGCACGGCTTTGAAGAGAAGGAGAGCACCGTCTGGGAAGCCGCATTGACTCGTTGCGCCGCGGAACGAGGAGACATCGAACCGGTCCACTTTTCTGCCGGCCGAGGATTTTTGAACAGCGCCGCCGGGGGAGCTTCCTGCAATGGAAACTTTTCATTAGTACCTCGTCGTTGTGGGTTTATGTGGATTGCGTTCGTTTATTTTTCATTTCAGATTAAGAATGTTATTCTTTTTTCGTCTAAGCTTCGATTCAATCGTGAAAAAAGCAAGGTTTGTAGTTAAATTAACAGATTTTTAAATTTAAATACATTAAAAGAAAAAGCTTCTAATTTTTAACAGTCCAAAACAAATTCACAAGTTCTTTTAATCTTTGTGCAACACATAATAGTTTATTTCACAGTAAGATAAATATCGATAGTTTCTTTTTCAAGACAAATATTGATAAGCTTCGATGCAAATGTTGATACAGCGCCTCTTCTTAAATTTACGATTACAATTACAAAAAAGACCGCCTGCATCTTCGGCAAATAACCAGCCACGACCAAGATCAAACAACGGATTAATGCTGTGTAATTTGAATGGCCGCGGCCAACGAAAAGCCAATAAAAAAAAAGAAAGAAACGCGACTGATCATCAAGCTCGCCTGTTTAACTTTCGGCAGAATCAACAGCGATCGATCAGCCGCGAAGATTCCAACTATTTAAGGCGCTTCTCGCGCGAGATAATGATGCATCGATCCTCGATAAGGGGGCTCGCCGCCCTAAATCATCGCTCGATAAACAAACGACGTCTTCAGCGGAGAACAAAACCCCGATCGATCACCGCCGCGGCGAGGACTGAAATTTACCGGGGCCCCGAGAAAAAATGAATCCTTCGGCCGAGAGAGAGAGAGAGTTCTAATTGCAGCGCGAGAGCCCGAAATACTCGGCCGCGCTAATAAATAAAGGAGCCCGGCCGATTTTTAAGGGGTTGCCAAAGTCGAGCAGCTGGAGCTTCCTCGATTAGCCACGAGGCGATGAAAGAGTTCGATGAAATAATGACCGGGCCTGACCGATAAATGCTACGCCTCTCGCTCGAGGCTCCGAGGCTCTCCGAGAGTTGCGGGAGTTTGAGAGCTACGGTAGTTTTTGTCGCTAAGTGAGAGTCGAGTCGCGAAAATTATGATTCAGTTTCGGGAAATAATTTTGCTAATTATTTTTCAAGAAAATTCGCTTTTCAAATAGACGAGTTGGAAATCGTTATATAGCTGAGTGATTATTTATATTTTTTTTAAAGTATTCTAGTATAATCTTCTTTAATTGAAAAAAATCATTTTAGAGAGCTTATGAAATAAATAAATTTGCAATTCCTGTTTGTAAGAGGATAGCTTCTGATATACTTTGGTCAGTCTATAATTTGATTTTATTAAATCTAATGATATACTATAAGTTACTTATTAATTACATAAGATACAGGAGTTAAAATTTTTCTTGTGTGAAAAATTAAATAATTGCATAAATGAATTTGAATTGTTACCCAATATTATATATTTTTAGAAATCTACAAGGAATAAAATTATAAAATAATTTTCAAAGGACAGCTCTCGTTAATTCTTCTAAATTTCTGCAAAACATTCTTATTCAACTGACACTTGAAGTAAGAAAGAAATAAATAAAAGATGTCTTTCACTTATTTTGAAACTGTTAATGATGAGAAAGAACCGTACTTTGTCGGCATCATTAAGCATTACATGTTTCACTGCATTATATTTTACGAATGCAGTGAATTACTTGAAACAAGATTTATTTAAATTACAGAATTTAATGCACAGCTATAGTTTTATTCAGTTGAACTGTTAAGCACTTCCATTCAAAAAACAGAATTGTTGAAATCCATTAAAATCAAACTAATATACGAATATAAGATCAGATTCCAGATTGGATTCCATACTGTATATATGCACTAATGTATTATTTATTGTTTAATTCCATTTATCAAGATTTCTCATAATTGAGAAAAATAGAAAAAAAAACAATTTAAAAGTTAAATAGGGCTTGACTGAGATAGATTGTAATTTTTTAATTAACCGAGAAAGCTTCGAAGTTTCATTTATCACAATTTAAATTATTCTTATACCTTCGTTTAAGTCATATTTCGACTCATAATTTCTTATCGGAGTTTATGCAAATGATTCTTTCGTTTTAAATAACAATTTGTATTTTTAAATTATTCCGTCTGCGTTTCAACATTTAAACTTTAAGCAAAAACTAATTGCACATTTTAGTCGACATCTTAAAATTTCATCTACGACAACAGCAGCCATTAAAAATATCTGATCCTTTCGAAATCCTACTTTAGCCTTTCGAAACAAAGCAAAAAAGTTTTAACAGAAGCTAGACTCCAATCCCGCTTGTTCGCACTTACAAAAAAATAAATCAACGCAAAAACGTAAATCTAAATAAAAGTCAATTAAATTTCACTAATTGCAAGGATATCCCTTCGACCAGCCTTCGAAACAGTGCCAAGATATACATCTGCGAGCCCTCCAGCGCATCGCGCATAAACGAATCGGCCTCACGGCGGGCAGCGGGCCCGAGAGAGCCGGTCATTAATAGCCGGCATTTAAATATTATCAATGAAATTGCCGGGCGCACTCGGCAGTCATTACACGGCGCGGCTTCCTTAATCGTCGCCCCGTTGTCAACGCTAATCGACGTCGACGTGATTTAATTTCGAGCCGCCGCAAAGACTCGCGACTGTGACCCCTATATATTGCCTGGGCTTTTTTGCCGATCGTCGACGCGAATTATTCGGAAGGCCAAGGCCGTGATGTATGCGAGGAAGGGCTTGCTTTTTGACGGAGCTTTGGCAGAAGCTTGCCTTTGGGAGGTATAATTCCGTGTTTATTATAACCGCCAAGAAGAGTTGTGAAAGTGGAATTCCGGTTTGATTCGAGAAATCAGTTTGGCTAGATGTAAATTATTCATTTTAGATATTTGCTTAAGTCAGAGGTTTACAATAGGTGCTATTTTTTTACAAATTTTGGTTAAGTGAGTTTATTATTATTGTTTGCAATTATCTAATTTTTAAATAAAAAAGTTTTTATAAATAGTACTTCTCTTACAGAATTAGAAAAAAAAAGTTTTCATTAGTAAATTATAATATGTAAATAGCTCAATCAAAGTTTAGTTGACGTAAACTATTTCAAGTTGCATTACGATATCGCTTTTAATTGTAAAGGCTGATTTTTACTGTATTCAAATTTCTTTTTTTTTTTACTAAAATCTTTTGAAGCTTTTCTATCTAATAAATTGAACGTTCAAAATACTGAATACCCAAAGTTTATCCCACATCAGTATCGAACATTCAAAGAAGTTTGAAGTAATCCGCAGATGTAAGCTTAATCGCCCAGTCCTCGAATCTCACCATCAAGCAGCCTATATAAAGTTTCAGCCGGTGTTCAGGGCGGACGAGCGAATTGCAGACGTTATGCAGAGTCACGCCAACTTCTTATTTAGATAGCCATCGTGCGGTTAGGAGAGAGAGTGAGTGAGAGAGAGAGAGAGAGAGAGAGAGGCGTGCTTTAATTAATTTCCTTTATTTCTATATTCGCGGCTTCATGCTAATGCGGCAGCGGCGCGCGACCAGATAATGTCAGCCGATACTCGCGCTAATTGCGATTGCACCTGCAAGATCCAATCTAATTGCTTGATTCGCAACAAAAGACTTGGGCTTAGCGGAGGATTCGTGCATTCATGGTTCGACGATGGTCGACGCGATGATTTGCTTTTTTAAAGTTTTTTTTTGGACTTTTTTAAGTTACAATAAATTCTGAACCAACTTTTGAATTGTATAACATTATATAATTCTTTTACTCTGATTATATTCTTTCTAAGTAACTTATTTACACGTTCTTTTCTTTACAAAACCAGCATTAACAAATCACAAAGCTAAACGCCATCACGGCCAACAGCAAGCGTGTGTCCCAATGAAAGGTCGAAATTTCCAGCAAATTCAGCCACTCGACTTAATAAACTCCTCAAGATCAGGGAGAAAAGGGACGCCACTCGGCCCTCGTTGCGCAAGACGCGCAAAGGATTCCCACAGCTTGCGTATATACGTACACGCGCGCTCGCCTCGGACGAGATTCCGCTCGCTCGCTCTTATATATATATATGTCCGCGTGGCGTTTTAACGCGCGAATAAAAAAATAAAGTTCAAGGGGCGGCACTGTCAAAGGCCCCGTGGCAGAAGTCGTCCCCATCGCGAGATGCGATCGCGAGTCGCGCGTCCCGGGCCCTTCTCAGATTACTGTATACGAGGCCCCCGCCGGGCCCCGAGCACCTTAAAACATCATTCTCACGTGCGGCGACATAATAAATGCACGGGGGTTCCCCCCGTGAGCCTCGGCCAAATTTAAACCGGCCCCGCTCTCTCTCTCTCTCTCGGCGACAACTGCATGCGCGCGTACACTTTTCGGCCCCGCTTTGAGACTGCACACATTTTTTTCCGTACTAAGCGAGTTATTTAGGGTCATTGCTTCGCGGAGCTTAATTGGTCCGCCGCCGACGAGAGAGAGAGAGAGAGAGAGAGAGAGATCCTCTTCGTGCTGCGAAAGTCGCTGCGAGTTTTTCTTCGCGTGCCGCGCGATCGTTAAAATATTTCAAGTTTATGGGATGCTAAACCTTTTTTCTAAGGTAGAGGCCTTTTTTCTAAGGCGGTGGTATAAGGCTTTTCTTTTTCGGGGGGCTTCGCCTCGCGAAAGAGTGAACGGCTGCGCGGCGATGAATTTTTTTTAGTGGCTCGAAGTAGCCGATTTATAAGAGTTTGCGTATTGAAGTGTAGTCTGCGATGAGTTTGATAAAAGAGAGAAACTTCTAGAAACTTAAGAACATTTCTAATGCTGATTTTTTGAAGAACATTATTGTTTTCTTGGCTTTTCTTAATTTTATCTACGTAGCCTTTAAGTACAATTATACATTGAAAAGAGATAAAAAATCTACTATACTTTAACGCTTCTTAATTCTTTTAAAATATGAAATAAATGAGATAATGCAGCAAAAAAATGATTAGATTTTGACCAATTACCTTGTTTTGCATGAACTAAAAGAGATACAACAACAAAAATCATTTTAAAACCCGGTAATAAAGAGATCTTTCTAAGCAGTCATTATCCGTCCAACCACTCAACTTAGCCTATAGAAAGCACCACTGCACTAAATCGTCCTAATCTCTTTCTCACGCTAAGCGCATATACCCGCCGTCTAATCCACCTTGGACCCAACCCTTCTTCCTCGTAAGCAGTCGGCGAAAAGTGCATGCGCAAAATTCGCTAACAACCCGCGCGTCGAACAAAAGCGCGCATCGCTAATCCGAAAACCGCAGCATCGCCCGTATACCCGGTAAAGCGAAATTGTAGCGCTGAAATTCACCGACTTCCCGGAGGCGGCGGCGCGAAATTGCAGCTGGAAATAATGAAAAAGAGAGAGAGAGACGCGTTAGATCGGCTCGCGTCACGCAATGGGATTTCCGATAATCTAACGGGCGAAATATTCCTAAGACGAATAATTGCGCTCTCCTCGGCTTAGAGCCGCCAAGGCCAATAATAAATTTCGCGGAACGCGAAGCCTTCGGGTCCTGCTAGGAGCTACGCCCCCGCACGAACCGCGCGCGATCCGGCTCCGTTCTTTCACGTTCGCTGCTCTTTTTTACGGGACAAAGAGGAGAGCTCTCGTTCTTGCGCGGGACAAGTGTCCTTGATAATTGCCGGGAGGAAGTGGAGGCGCTCTCTCTCGCTGCGGGTTATTTCAAAATTTGCGGTACTTTTTTCGGATCAGAGTAAGGTTTTTTCAATCAGGTAAACGCGCGCTATTATTAAGCTGGCAGTATCTTTTTTCGTCCGTTCAATATTTTCATTAAAAACTAAAATTGGATATGGCGAACTCGTCTTATTTATTCACTCGAATCATTGAATAATGTATTTAACGAAGTAATTGTTTATTTTAACGAGCAGAGCTTCAATTCCTGCACTTAAAAATTTACCATACTAGCACCAGCCAAGCGCGCTGCGCGCGCGCTAAATATTGTCTATGTTAGACTAAGATACTTTTAATAAAAAAATATTTCTCTCATACATAA
>UCOL01005108.1:0-12578 GCA_900474335.1 Ormyrus nitidulus
AGAAAACATATCCCAAAGTTACAGGAAAATGCATTACCCAAATGTCGTATACTCTCCTTGTTAGTAAGATAAAAATTTTCATTAAATAACAACAAATATTTTGAAAACATGTTTTTTTTTTATTGAAGTTAACATGGAATACAATTAAAAAAATATATAACAAAAATATTAATATTTTCTGGCAAAAGTAGAAAATTAAAAATTTCAAAATTTTTAATAATCACTTATAGCCATAAAATCGGAGCTAATCTATAAAAGTACTTGAAATTGTGAAGTGAGCTCATAAAAATTAAATGAAATTTGTATGCGAAATTGAAGCGAATTCACTGCGTCATTACCAGTAGTTACGGGGCATACAACACATACATACATACATACATACATACATACGTACGTACATACGTACGCACATACATACATCCAGGCATTTAAAAAAAAAACTATTTTTTTGGACTCTCTGAACCTAAATAAGTGCTTCTACGTCAAAATATGAGAAAGCAAAAAAATGATGCCGTTCCAAAGATTTCTCTATGAGAAAGCAAAAAGGCTGATGACTTAAATCGATAAAATCAGATAAATGAAATAGTATTAAAAATTCTGATTATACAAACGTTTTTAAAAATTCAAATCTAAACTAAAACCTAAAATTCCCGCCACTTTTCTCCGATCCCGATCTATTCGCGCAGTTCAGAGAAAAAAAAGTCGCTCGGCAAAGTCCTGCCAAATGATAGAGGAAGACGGGAAGAGCGAGAGCTGTTAAGTAGCCTTCGGAAAGAAAGATAGGAGATTACAATACGTGCAGAGCTCTGGGGCCGCTTCCTCGTTATTAATCAAGATGCACCGACCGTTACGCGGCCCTTCGTCCCGGCGCTGCGATAAGTTATGGCATTCAATGCAAATCGATGCCGATCGATCGGTCGATCCGGACGCCGTACCGATGTCGCGCAAACCTGCCTTCCTAAATTCATCAGACTGAAATTTCAGCCGCTATGACTAAATGTCGGATTCTTCAAAAAAACGGTATTCCTTACAGGAATTCGGTATTTTTCGTGGCCGAATGTTTTCGCAGCTTTCAAAGTACCAGCTTTTATAGATAATAATTGTATATTTAGAAATTGATGAACGATTTATTGTCATTAGGATTCAAATGTTTAAACTTCGTAGACGAGCTTGTTCTTTTGATCAGCCTTTTGCAAAATAAAAATATTTCTCATGAAGCTCAAAATTGTTTTAAACTGTTTATTGCCAGACTTGCACCACTTTGCAAGTCTGAATTTAACCCTGAAATCATTTAAAGTAGTATTGTAATTTTAAGATCCATTATACTTTTATAAGCATTCTCAATATTGTAAAGAAACATTTCTTTCTTGACAGCTTCAGAAAAATCCACACTTCAAGATCATAAAGTTGTAACCATTAATATCTAACTAAGGATTCTTTGAAATTCTCTGGCATTCATAAGTATTTTTTTCAAAGAAATACAATAAGATAAGAACGTAAACACTTCGCCATCATCATTAAAAATCGCATCCTTAAATCCCTAATAAGGGTTTCTCCGAAGCAATCCGTGCCACTACAAAACGCACCGAAATCAACGAAACTTTTCCCTGCAAATCTTCAACTAACGATTCCCAGAATTAAAACAAAAAAAAAAAAAAAAAAGAGAGAAGACTCAAAGGAGCCTCGTCTTCCACACTCCTCGCGCCATTAGCATTAAGCCGCGGCGGCGGCCTGAAATCGGCGAGCGAAATCGCGAAAATTAGCCGCCGCCGCGGCGAGCGGCTCTGGAAATTTCGCTCCGAGATAAATCATAGTCCAAAAGAACGAAAAGCGCGCACGCGGACGCGAGCCCGCAAAGTACCGAGGGAAAAGAGATGAGATTACAGTACGTAGCGCGCGCGGGGCTTCCTCGTTATTAATCAAGATGCGCCGCGCGCGCGGCGACCGTTACGCCGCGCGCATGCGCATGCGCTGCCACTTTTCAGAGGCTCGTGCGCCCGGATAAGTTATGGCATTCAATGCAAATCGATGCCGATCGATCGGCGCAGACGATGCACGAGCGCACCGTACGGCCAATGTCGCGACGAGCTTTCATGAATTTGGACGAGCGGAGTATATGGCTTCTGGTGGCTGGCGCGTCTTCATCGGCGATGTCGCTTTGAGAGAGGAATTTTAGGAGTGTAACTGTACTCGGAGGGTAGTTTTTGAAGAGGGCGAATTTAATTGTTAGAAATTTCTTGTTTACTTATTCCCTTATTTTACTTATTTATAAAGAGATATTTAAAGACAAAGTTTTCTATTATTGGATTTTATTAAATATCGATTTTTTAAATCTTTTTTCAGGATAATGCAAGTTTGTCCCCGCATTACTAAAAAATATAGTAATTTTTGGTAGAACATTTCTCTCAGTGTCGAGATTATACTATTTATAAATAGAATGTTCTTACAATAATCGGTTAGCTTAATTTTTCTTTCTTTTCTGCTTTGCAAATCTTCAATAAATCCTTCTGTCCAATAAATGAGACGCAACTCATTTAATAATCCAACAAATTTTCAATAAAACCTTTCGTTCGCAACAAAGCTGATTTCATTATCCAAAAAGTTATTGTTAAGTATACTGTATATCTGAGTAACTATGATTTTCTGATCAAATACGAATAAAAATACTATTAAATGTTGCTTCTGATCTTATTATTAAAAATTTAATCGAATTTTAATGATAATTTAATGGGTATATATGGGAATTAAGAAGTAAACAACTGCAGAATACATTAAAATGATTTCATGTGCATTTATTAAAATTATGTTCAATAGAAGTTCAATTTATAAATATCATTGTCGTGTTAATAAAATCAAATATTTTTTACCATTTTATAATAAAAGTTTTCTATTTTGCACGTATAAAAAATAGTACTTGTCTCTAGAATGTGCAATGAAAAAATATCTACAATACATAATCCAAGTAATTTTTAAGATTTAAGTAAATAAAACGTTGAATTCATTTTTTTGATAACACATTTACCTTATAAAATTAATATAAAATTTATAAAATTAATTGTCTTCCAAGAATTGCAGCGTCTTTCTTTTTTTCCAAAATAATTTAATATCTACGGATTCACTTAGTTTATGATTTATGGCACTTTCCTCGTGTCGTGACATATTAACAAATTGGTCATCTGGTAAATCTTTTATTTGATCTTCAATGTCATTATGAATCAAAAATTTCTCACTTGATTTGAAAATTCTACGGTGAAAACGAGACTCGACATTTTCGTTTCTATTGTGGACGAAATTTTTATGTCTCAGCAGTTCATATTTTCGTGGATAGGGCTTATGAAAAATACTGTATTTAAAATGCCTTTTTCTCTGATGCACCGTAAGTTTATGTGCAGTAAATACGTGCTGCAAAAAACTATTTTTCCAACCAAAACTTTTAGTGCAATAGTTACATTGCACGAATCTTAATTTTTCGTTGAGCTTAGATTTACCATTGTTTTTGTACTCATTTAACTTGTGTTTTTCTTCTTTGCAAGTATTATTCTTGTTTTTCGATAGATTACTTTTCATCACAAACCTATCACGAACAGCGGAGTCAACTTTGATTATCTTGTGCCCCTTGCACTTATGCTTATAATATTTTCGAAATCTTTTGCCGCAAACATCGCAGCATTGTGATTTTAATCCATTGTGCACTTGTCGCTTATGAGTGTACAGACCAGTTTTATAAAGAAAACTCTTGCTGCAATCGTCGCAGTCAAATTTCATTCCTTCGTGCTTAGCTTGCTTGTGAACGATCATGGAGCGTTTGTTAGCAAAGTTCCTGCCGCAGACGTCGCATTCAATTTTATCAATTTTTCTTCCTGTGTGGATAGATCGCTTGTGACGGATCATATTTTTTTTATATTTAAAGCTCTTGCCACAGACGTCACAGTCAAATTTTATTCCATCGTGCACAGTTTGTTTGTGAGCGATCACGGCATCTTTACGAGTAAAGCTCTTGTTGCAGACGTCACAGGCAAATTTGTCAATTTCTCTTCCTGTGTGGACAGATCGCTTGTGACGGGGTATATTTCTTTTATGTTTAAAGCTCTCGCCACAAATGTCACAGTCAAATTTTATCCCATCGTGCACAGATTGCTTGTGAACGATGAGGTTCTGTTTAAAAGTAAAGCTCTTGTCGCAGACGTCGCAATCAAATTTTACACCCTCGTGCGTTTGCAGCTTGGGATTAGCCATTTTATTTTTAGTAGAAAAGCTCTCGCTACAAACGTCACCGTCAAATTTCACTTCATCGTAGCGTACCACTTGTGAGCGAACATAAAATTTTTTCTAAGTAGTCAGTTATTTTATTCTCTTATCTACATGTCACTTCGGCTTCGACGCAACTTACTTAGAGCTAAATTTAGAATCTCAATCGTCACGTATGATTATTTTGTTGTTCGCAAGCTGGCTGTTTACAGTAATTTCGATCATGATCGAGACCTGTAAGTATAATGCAGTTGTTAACGTCAGCGCTCTGCGCTATTCTGGATATTAAATAGAATCCTAAATACTTACTCATAACAATTTGTTGTTAATTGAAAATGTTGTTAATATTGTACGTTCTTAGCGTCATGGGATACAAATTTTTTAAAACCGTTACTAAACCAATTAACTGGTCACGTCAAAAGTAGTACGCAGATTGTCTGTAATATAAATTTTAGTTAGAATTAGGATCTAATAATCAAGCTTGGCAATACTGAGGCTTCAAAAGCAATCAAAACATTTTGTTTACTAACATTACAGCTATTAAGATTGAAAGATATTGCCTTAAATTTCATTATTTTAATGCAAGTACAATTACTTTTTGTAGAAAAGTAGACGTATTATCCTATATAATAAAGGATTTGATGCATATGTTAATTCGTGTGCATACATAAATAATATTTATAGTTTTATTTTTAAAAAATATTAGGTATTTCTTTAGTAAAATTTTGGGCAAATTTCAAGTTTGCTTTAGGCTATCTTATTGAACTCTGTTTCAATATTTGTCCATTTAATTAAATTTTCTTTGTAGTTGGTCGGAGTCTACTAAAAATTTCTTCCAAGGAAAAGAATAATTGTTACAATTTCTCAAAAATTTTGAAGATTTTATATAATCTAGATAAATAAATCAGCCTAATTTTTTTTGTAATGTTTAAGAATTAATTTTGCATGAATCTTGTCGCGATTTAAAGAAGTAAATACCTTATCTGTTAAAAACATAACAACTTTTTTCATACTTTTTCTAGTGTCAGCCAAAGATTTTGATTATGACGTAGCATTATGAAGTACATCTTTATTTGTTTTCTATGCTTCTTATTCATCAAACTAATAATCAATAAGTTTTATTTTAAACTCGTTACAGAATTAGTATCTCAAGTTTAAGTACTCTCTCTTTTTCGATTTCGCGAAATCGCTAAACGACGTAAGCGAATGTTTGATATAATTCATCGATTAAACCAACTTACCTGTAAATGAAGTTCTATCGGAATTGTATGCACAACCTCTTCCTCGAGATCACCAGGTTGTTTCCCTACTTTACACCGATGACACCACAGGTTTAAAACTAAAAAGAAGAATTGAAGACCGCTTCGCTTCGCGCTTGTTGCGCTCCAGAACCTCATTTTTGAAAGTTAACTGTCTAAAAAGCAAGGGATCTTTTAAGGGAAGAAACTAATTTTGATGTTTCCCTTCTTAATGATGAGCGGTCATAGTGAAGCACCTAAAGGGTTGGTTTGGATTGGCCAATGTAGAATATGCGCCAAGATTTACTTCATGATTTATTTGAGATTGAGCAGTTCATTTGAATTTTTAAAAATGAAAATTAATTTTTTTTCCTCTTAAAAAGTGAAATAAGTTGGTAAAATTAAAAAAATCGAGTTTTGAAGGTGTAGTATGTAAAAGTAGAGAGCTTGAAGAATTAGGGTAGAAAATAAAAAAGACTTAAAAGTAATGACGTGCTAATGTTAACGTTGATTTTTATTTTCTATATTTAATACATCAGTAGAAACAGATTATTTTAGAAAGACATGAAATTCTAGCGATCTCTTTTCAAGAACTAATTCTATTTAAAATTAGACCAATAAGAAAAAATTATTAAACATGTATGTTAACATTAATTTTGATTGATGATTTTTAAAGTACAAAGTTGAAATTCTACTTTAAAAAATTGATAACAGATTAATAACAAACACCACTGCACAATTCAGCGAAAATAAACTGTATAATTTACTTATCAAACTTCTTCAAAGCCGCTTTCTTCGTCACCGAAAAGTAAACATCAGCCCAGAACAGAACTCCTCACTCCTCGGTAGCTCCGACCCGATGGAAAGCAAGAACGAAAGAAAGAAGGAAGGTCTGCGCGAGAGCGGCGGATTTTCCAAGGCCAGCTTGAGTATTTGCATTGCATTTTAGAGCGTCCCTTTGTTCGTTTCGTCGCCGCCTCGGCGTCTTTTTTGTCGCGCTCGGCCTCGATATTTACCACTTTTTGCGCGAGCGGAAGCGTGGGAGGCTTTCCAGGTGCGTGCTTGGCTCATCGAAAATAATTGCCGGTAGGGGTAAAAAGCGCGGCGGTCGATTCCGCGATAAAAATAATAGCCGCTAAGTGCCGAAAGTGACGGTAATAGAGCATTGATTGGGCTTCCATTTAGAGGAAACTACCGGATGTCACTTGGACATCAGTCTTGAAAACACTTGGAGTTCAAACATCGACTTGGCCAGATGGTTTGTAGAAAGAGTATCGATATGAATAAGTGTTTTTCGGTTGGTCGAATAAAATGGTGTTTTTTCTTCCTCTATTAATCTTGATAGTTACAAAATGTGCGGGTGAAGTTACCTGGATGAATAGTTGGGTCCATGAGCTCGAACAACTGAGACCTTATCAAATAACAGCATTTAGAAACAGTTCTATTTCGAGTTCTAGTGAAGTGGATGTTATTCTCGAACAAGTGATCAGTTTTTTACCTACCACCATTATTGATTTTTCGAAAATAACGTTAAAGAGAGATCATGTATTTTCAAGAATCGGACCTTTTACTTACGCTAGAAAATCAACGGTCTTCATTATGCTTTTCACACAAGAGTACTACGCAGGAAGTGTCGAACTTGGCCAATTTGAATTCCTCTTGGACTTTCTGGTTGGATTGTCTCCTAGAACAATAAGACCGAGATGTTTATTAGTTTATTTGAATACAAAGTTTATACCAGAATACTGGTTGAAACAGATGCTTTATCAAGCTTGGTTGAAGAAATTTCTGGACTTCACTATTGTCAGAATCTCGTCTGTAAGCACCGCGGAAACTGATGTAGATGTATACAATTATAATCCTTTCACGGAGAATTACAATTTCCATCAATGGACTTCAGGCACGAAGCTTTTCCCAGATAAAATTCGTGACATGAAAGGATACAAGTTGAAAATTCCTTATGTTAATATGCCGCCATTTATGTCCTACGAAAAAAGGAAATTCCGGACTGAACTAGTCGGTTCTGGAATTAGGTTATTGAAAAGTTTCGCTAAAGCTGTTAATTTTACTTTTGATATTATTGATTTAAAAACAGTAAGCAAAGAGGATTTATCCATTGAACAATCTAATGCAACCAATTCAATTAAATTGGGTAATGCGATTAAAATAGTGGTTCAATGTTTACGTGAAAGTAAATTTGACATGTTAGCAGTGCCACTTTATCCAACGGACATTAACATCAATGTTGAAAACGTCGAGAAAAGCAGGGCATATTTTCACGACAAATTTGGTGTCGCCGTGTCTGTGACGGCAATGGTTAAGATAAACACTTCTTTATCCGCGTTTTTCCACTTTTTAATTAACCTATCAACGCTTTTTATCTTTATGGCTTTAGCTTACTTCTTAAAGTTGTCGAAACGATTTTTTGGTTATTTTACAATCATTAGCGTTATATTGGGTCAATGGACTAAGCCACCAAAGCGAGCTAGAGAAAGGATAATATTCTTCTCGATTGTTGTTTTAACAATAACTCACTCGTCTAATATATTTGCTAAAGTGACGGAAAGCAGTGTAAAGTCTTACGAATTACCAGTTTCTACTGCGGAAGACATCGTAAAGTCTAATTTGCTACCACAAATCAACGGAGGACTTTACACCTTGTACTTCAAAGACAAAGATACAGAAGAATCATACAAATTCCTCAAGAAAATCCTAGTCGTGGTGGACCGAGCCCAGACTTGCTTGCAATCTCTTCTGACGAATGACAGGCTGCTCTGTTTCACTTCTGACTCGATGGCCAAGTGGTTTATCAAAGTAAATCAAAAACCAGACGGCTGCCCTCCGTTGAGATTCTCAGAGTTTGAATTTTTTAGCGTAAGAAGCTCCATGTTTTTCCAACCCGGATCGCCGTATGTGGAAAAATTCGATCGTTTCATAGAACGACTCATCGAATTCGGAATATTCGAACTTTGGGATCGCGAGCAGAAATATGTAAGTGTGTGCTTACACGACCAAACCAAGTTCTTGAACGATTCGAATCATGAGCATCTTAAATCCCAGCTGTTATCGGTACTGATTTATGGCTATTTGTCATCTATTATAGTCTTCATATTAGAATTATTGTACAAATCGCTGAAGCATGAAATACTAAACATCCTCTTGTACAGGTGCTGTAAAAAGTCTTGAACGACGCCGACTTGTTTGTACAAAAAAAAAGGCGTGAAAAATAAACCGTTTGTGAAAACGTTCTGTTGTTATTAAACCAACCCATCTTCATCCCGCGATAAAAACGTTTCATTTCCCGCGCCTTTCCGCGGGCACAGCACGGATCAGAACAGGGGGGGAAAAACAATAAAAGCTCTGCTCCTCATTAGCGTAATGGATCGTAAAGACGGTTAGGCAATCGAATGAAAATCCGAGAATCGCTCGGATTCCTTCTGTCGCGTGCAAGCGATCGCAGTTTCGCAATGCAATGCGATTTCGCCTCGGAAAAGCAAGCGCACGAAACGGTTCCTTTCCTACCACGCTCCTCCTTTTTTCCTCGCCGTGTTACGACCCGTTTATCCCGGGGGGGCAAATACGCGCGCGCGCGAGTTCGCGGCAGCCTGCTTCCCCTTTCTCTTTTCTGCCTTCCTTCTCTTTCTTCTTTTTTTTTTAAGATCAAAAGTCTTGAAAGCCTCGCCAAGTGTTTTGAATCGTAAATAGTCCTTTCCTTCGTGTTGCCGACGCTGCTGTCGAGCCTTTTTTTGTTTAGCTTCTGCCGTTACGACTGCTTGTTTTCTGGTGAAAGGAGAAAAGTGCCTACGTGTCTTAAAGTTCAAGCTTTCAGCGGAATGGAGATGTTTCTGGGAAATAATAGATATATTTAAATAAAGCCGTTATTGGAATCCATGCTGTCTTCTGCGAAAATAAATGCAAGTCTTAATTTAGGAATGCATTATCTAGAGTAAAAATAGAATAGTCCTTCAAGCTGGCGGGGGAATTTAAAAAAATTAAAATTATTATTTACGGAAAATTTGCCGCTAATTATCCGCAATTTATCCGTAAAAGAATTGATTTTTGCGCTTTTTTTTATAATACAGGGTGCACTGATAGCATGATTGATAGTAGCACGGCACCCTGCCGTTTATAAAAAACATTTTAACTTACGAAAATAAGTATACGGATAATTAGCGGCAAATTCTCCGCTCTACTCTATTTTTCCTATCTGTTTATTTAGCAAGGGTGCCCTGCTATCGTAAAATCATGCTAGCAGTGCACCCTATATTTTTATAAAAAAAAAAAGGCACGGCAAAATTAATTGTATTACAAATCGATTGCGAATAATTAGCGGCAAATTCTCCGTAAATAATAATTTTAATTTTTTTAAATTGTAAATAGAATAATAAACTATCTATTTATAGAATCATGTTTACCAGCTACTAATTGAAGTAACGATAATAAAAACAAGTTACTTTAAAAAATTTCACCATGTAAAGATTCGATTTCATACCAAAACATTGTGTTTGCAATACAGCGTAAATGAAACAAAATAAAAACAGTTCAAATCACAGTCAGTTTCAATCAAGGCGAATTTATTAAACCCACTTTGTTTGCTCAATCAAGAAACGAAAGCTGATTACATTACTAAAATGAATTTCGCGTTGTTTAACGCAACGTTTACCTGCGCAAGTTGACTTTACGCAGAATTCTGAAGCCATTATCCATCCAAGTAATTTCATCACGTTGATTTGTTTCCTAAAAACATAATTGCAGCTAAAATTCAATGCAGTAAATAAAGAAGCGCGATAATTGCAGCATCGCTTAATTATCTTTTACTTCCAAACAAAATACCTGGGCAAACTTGTTTATCGCCCTTTGTTTAAATTCCTCCGTTTATTCCTTTGAATTTCATCCGCAGCAATACCCAGACTTTTATTCCGTACTCCAATGAACGCTCCGACCAGAATTTCTCCTCTTTTGTATCGGATTTAATTAAAAATGCAGCCCCGGAAACTTATACGAGTCCGGTTGGAAAAGGGGTCGCGATTTCGGTATCTCCCAGTCGCCTGGGGGCGACTCCGTGAGAAAAGCCGCACCAGAGATTCGCGCCCTGTTATTGCGCACATCCTCGCCTCCGCTTTTTACCGACTTTTTACGGCCCTCGACTTAATTTCTTTCCGACCGGCGGAAGGGGGGGAGTTTGGGTAATTCTACCCGATACGTGGATTAGTTTGCTGTTCTTTTTTACGCGCGGCTGTTTGCGCGCGAGACATGATAGGGAAGTTTCGTAATATTCGCGTATGTTATTTAGTTTCGTTTGGACGAGATTAAAGCAGTTTTTAAAGGATTTTAGGACCAGGGATTTTCCAAAATGGCTTAATTCTGGCGGTTTAATTGGTCAATTGTGGAGAGTAGTGTGTTGTTCGTTTTATTTGTATTTCTTCCATATTTTTATGACTTTTCATTATACATAACTGGTCTTTAAATTTCCTTTACCAGTACTAAACTTAAATAAAGTTATTTACATTTGTACAACTACGTTACCCATTTTTTTTTTTTTTTTTGGCTAAAATAAATACACTAATTTCTCAGGACCCAGATTTTGATGAAAAAACTTTTGTACAATCTTTTTTAAATTCAAAATTTATAACAACTTTCGCTTTAAACGGCCAAAAAAAAAAATCTGTGACGAAAAAGGAAACGAACAGAGCAAAGCGGAAGGGAATAAACGCTAAAAATACGGCTTCAAATTATTTTATCTCTCGAAACGGAAACGGCAAAAAAGCAGCACTACTGGCCCGGTGAAAAAAAAAAGGTCACACAGCAAGCGTGGCTAAAGGAGCGTCCGGCGGACCGGTACAGTCAACAGGGTGGCCAGGAACAAAAAAGCAGGCCCAAACCCGAGTGCTTTCGTCGTGCCTTGGGTGATCCGATTTCGTCGAAACTCGGATATTTACCGATCCAGTTGCTGGAAGAATAAATTTGCATGGAGCGTTTCGTTATTATTGTTGTGGCAGTGCTTTAGAAATCTTAGGGAAAAGAAATGCAGTGATTAGTATTGCAACAATAATGGAGAAACTGTGGAATGATTGTATAGAACGTTGCTCAAATGTTGCGAATGCTTATTTAGAATATTTGAGTAAATTATTCTTAAACGGGTTGGTATTGTATACGTTTAAGTGAACATAAATTGATATGTGTTGTTTTTGATTATGTTATGTAGAATTTTATATTTTTGGAAGTTTATATCTGGAACTACCAAGAATGACAATAACATTCTTGACAAGGGGACTGCAATATTTCATTCCAAATAGAAATATGACGAAAATTCGCTATTCTGATTCTATGTATTTCTTGACGCAAGAAAAATGACATATTCTATATAAAAATGGCAATATTACTGTTCGACGATTTACGAAATATTTAAATGAATATTTAAACGATCGTGAAATATTTTTTTTCCAGGAATAAAATACAAAGCTTTTATAATGATTTAATAATAGTAACCTAGTTTTACTTTCCTCGAACCGTTATCCTTTTTAATATCTTCCGAGAGACGATTGTTGGAGTTTACTGTGAAGAAGTGCAGCATCCCTGAGACTATAATTAAAGTATCAATCACTCAGATCCATTTATATTATTTTACTTTATGCAACAATTTGATTTGAACGTAAAAATATGATTGCCGTCACGGTTATCGTGCTCTACAATAACCATTACCACCAACGCCGTTCAGCCCAACAAAAGAACAATCTCCCTCCGCAGTAACAATCAATCACCGCGAAAAATCGATCCAGCATTTCAGCCGCGTCTCGCTCGATGTTTCACCCTCCCCGGAAACGGCGTCGCCTCGGCATTATCGAACCCAGCCTCTCTCTCCTTCGAAACGGGACAAATATATCCTCGAGATGAACGCGCGAGTTTCCGGCTCATCCGCGCGCGACGCTTTGATTTCCCCGATGAGACACTCGTGAACTCTCGAGGCTCGTCGCGCGTCGACGGCTATTTGCTCGTTAACTCGGCGATGATACAAGCTGCGCGATTCAGAATTCAGAGGTAATGTAATCCTTCCTCGCGCGAGATTTTGAAAGAGATCGGAAGGGTGAGAGG
>UCOL01005109.1:0-12575 GCA_900474335.1 Ormyrus nitidulus
GGAAAAACCTATTTATAATGAGCGGATTAAATGCAGAGGAATATAGTTTCCGTATAAGAGGACTCTTTTTCTGAGTGCATACTGACATAGAAAAACTGCTCATCAAGTTAGATGGTCTAAATTATAAAAATTATAAAAACTTGATCGAATAAACTAATTTTTCTGAAACGAATGCTACTTCGGATTTGAACACAGTAAAACGATCGATCGAGATGCCTCATACCCGTTTCAATTCGGCCCGCCGCCGAGGTAACGGGTTTATGGCTCATTTTAATTAAGTAAGTTTAATCACAGCCATTACGATTCCGCGGCGTCGAGGGGCGTTTTACCGACCTCCCCCCACCCCCTCCCGCAAAACTGACCCCTTTGAATCGTAAAGCAGCCAGAATTTGAATTGTTAAGTGAGGGAGCGCCGGGCACGACTCTGAAGACAGTTACTTTTGGCGGCTGCCCATTCCTTTTCTAAGCTCCGGAGTTTACGATGCGTGGTTTAGCCGCGGCCTTCTGCTTTCGTCCTTTGAAGGATACACTTTGAAGTTTGAAGCGGGGAATAGTCGAGGAGGAGGGGGGGGGGATCAAGGCGAGAGACTATTTCGGAAACTGCACGTTGTGTTTTGATTGTCCTTTAATTATGAGCATTAGGGGAGGGTGAATACGCTTGAGGTTTGGAGATATAGAATGATGAATGTAGTAAATATTAATGAACTAATGTTCTTTGAAGTACAAAGCACGTACTTAAGGCATAACTTATATGAATAGTTTTCATTAATATTTATTACTTCTTTTATTCTGCTGCATAAACAAACAATTCCTAACGAAGCTACATCAAAAAAGCTACTTCTTTTGCCTCCATCGAAATCCATATAAAAAAAAAAAAAAAAAAAAAAAATGTCTTCAAGGCCATTGAGGAACAAAATAATACCACCACAAATCTTACTGAACCTCCGAATCATTCAAACCAGAAACTTACCAATAGTCCACCTGCAGGCTTTCCCCATTCGTCATTGTCGGGCAGCTTATACTTCTGATGCACGACAACTGTACGGATTCGTCAGTTCATTGGCAATATGTCACCCAACTCCGCACCACCTGATGCGAATTACGAGCGGTATGGAAGCTGATTCACGCTCGCACAATTGATGGAATTGCTCCATATAAAGTGGTTTTGGTAAAAGTGATACTTTTCAAGCCTTTACGATAGTAAACTAAAAGCGTGAATATGTGGGTTATACGTAACGATCTCGAATGAATTTTCAATTTTCTAAAGAATTGCATTTTGACCAAACCGAATGTGGGTTAAATTTTTTTTTTCCTTTTTTTTGGAGAAGGTCCAAATTACACGCAACGTACTGCCTGCAAACGTGTTCCAAGTAATTACCAGATAAATTTCCGAACGAATCATCCCTCCACTGAATGCAAACGAGCAAACCTTCTTCCGAAAACTTTTCGCAGAAAAAACGACTTCCAATTATTTGAAAGTAGATATTATCATTTTTAACTGGCCGTTAAAACCTTGGAAACTTAAAACACTTAACCGTTAAAGACGAGGAATCCCGACGCAAAAGAGAAACCCTCTCCGGTTACAAACCGCGATTTCCCCCGCCAGAGAAATGCAAACGTTACACCCGGTATTAATCATTTTTTTTTCATCCCACTCCGGGAGCCAATCTGCAGGACCGAGTTATGATAAGTGCACCTCCGCACCCGGATGACCCGTCAAGCCCTGTGAGCGAACGGCTTACGTGAAACTTTTATATGTACTCCAAAAGGCGGGGCACGCACTGCGAAAGCTCTCGTATATACCTGAGGAATTTAAATTTTGCTCCGAAGCATTGCAAGTGCCGCGGCGAGCAGCTTTCGCAGGCGGATTATATTGCGCCTCCGATGGAGTCGCGATACTCTATTATTTAGAAAGTTTCTCGTGCTTCGTGAAACGTAATCAGAGCAGATTACGCTTAGTGATTGGAATCAAACATTTATCGTTAATGCAGTGGAATCGCATAAAAATTTCCAGCTCTAATATGCTGCGTTCTCATGAAAGATTAACATCAACCTTTGGAAAATAAGGACAAGATAATAGTGATTCATTTATCACTGAGGTAAGACACGCGATATAAGTGTTTTGAGAAAACATCGGGGAGTTTTTCTTTTCTGACGGGAAAATCGATGCCTCCCATCGTAATTATTGAGGAGACAAGCCACTGAGTCCACAAAGTGAATATTTTCATTACCTTCGTCGGGTTTCCATAATTTCAGAAAAAGCCCTCTTGGACGATAATGTTTGCTTTTAATTAGTCAATCCTTTCAACTTGATTTACGGTGCACAATGTTTTTTAGCAGGTTTTCATCGTGCAAAAATTAGATTGTAAAGAGGAATAATAACAAATTAATCGAAAAAAAAGACTTCAACCTTTTTAAAGTAAATTCTGCAATACTAATTTAAAAAATTTTAATAAGTACTTTTAACATGTGCTATTACGACCTGTTTAATTTTTTTAAATTTGCGATCAAGACATTTTCTCCAAATATATGCAGAATTACATTCTCCTCGACGTCCTTCTATCTGCTATCTCCCTATAATAACATCACCGATCCAAACCATAGCCCACCGAACCCATATAACCAGAAACCCGACCTTTGATCTCGCCTCCTATACAACTTACCCCGCGAAACGTGTCGTTCCGATTTAAAGGATTTCCAACATCGGGGGACCTCGTAACTTCGCTCCGAGACTCAGCGTCGAGAGGAGTCTCCAGGGGGGTGGAGGGGGGGGGGGGCAGCAACAAGTATCACATCCAATCGATAGTCGACGACGCTGAGCAAGCAGACGATGGCCCGTCGGCATTTGAATTTCGGGGGCCGCGGACGCTCGCGGAGATAAAATACGAGGCGAGTTTCGCGGGGAAAATACTTCAAGGGGATGATTAAGTGCCTCCCCCGTTCGGCGAGATACAAAGTTCGCCGCTCCGCGAGCTCAAGCTCGTCGTGTGCCTTTTTTGCCCCTTGACCGAAGAGTCTTTTCTTTGAAGTGGCTTTTCTCGGTCCACGTGTCGAGGGTTTTGCTGTTTCTTCCCGATGGTCTTGCAGTGCGTGGGAGATCGATTGATGTACACGAGCTTTGTGTATTTATTTTTGTTATCGGGAGTTTGCTTTTGGAAAACGTGCTTCTGCTGCGTATTTATATTAGGATGTTTCAGCTTTTAATATTCTACGAATGTATATTGAAATAAAAGGAAGCTTGAATTTTAAATCCTTTCGCAATCCAGGCGAAGTTTCGTGACGGAATTGAGAAGACAGCATTTACGTGTTATTCCAATTTATTAATTTGTTTAATAAGTTTAATAATAGACGCAAAGACTTAATAGGTTAGATGCGTTTACAAACTTGTTTTGGTGAAACTGTAATTGTTAAAAAAAACTTTAGCTCCCGATGAACGGGAAGTTTTCCTGAACTTTCTGCAGAAACGTGGCTCCGTGCCACGTACTTTGCTTGATAACAAGAAACTTTTTCCTTTGTTGTCAAAAAGATTCCTTTCACTCGCTAAATAAAAGATTTATCTCGAGGAGGATGTAAAATGTGCATTTTGTTGCCATCCAGTTTCTACTTAGTGAGCAGAAAGGAACTATTCTAAAAGTAATTTTTGCCAGAGCATTAAATCAGTTCGTTTCACTCTTTATTTTTAAAAAATGGCGTGAAAACCAGGAAATATTAATTACTGAACACGAAAACCTAACTTCTCTTTCCATTATTTATTTCTTTTGAAAAAAAAGCAGGTAAAGATTAATTTAAGCAATACGTGAAAATTCCATTTTTCTTTGTACATTACACACTAAAACTGCTACAATTTCTGATTGAAATAAATGATGATTTAGAGTCAGAAATAAAAAATTTTCCCGCACATAAGAAATCTCGACCGAAACAACTAATTAATTATTTTATGGACACATTTTCTTTACTTACCTAAAACAAATCTCACTGATAATCCTCATAAAAGTCTATTTATTTCATTTTGTAAGCTAAACTTTAGTGTCTGCTGACTTTTACTCAAGACCCTCAATAAATCATACTTTATTCGAAGCATAAAATGCGCGACATCTTGGGTATTTTTGCCACGTTGTTAAGACATCCAGTAGCTACTTTTTAAACTGATAGAGCAATATATTTCGACCTTCATCGATCCCTGCGTGAGTAAGTCTCGATCGTAAAGGCAATAAAATATACAGTGATTTTATTGAGTGATAAATTTTATAGAACGCATTTTGAATGTCACGCGATACAATAATTTAAACGTATATACTTAGGCGAAAATGATCGACGTGCATTTCGCGCATTGAATTGATCTTCGTAAAAGTAGCGTTAGAGGATCGCGAGGTTGTGCGCGTCGTTAATTGAATTAACTTTCGAGATAAAAATGACACTGTTACACGTCATTATTGTCTCAATCTATTATGGTATCTCGTGGCTGGCTAAGGATTAATTATAGTCCATTATAGCTTTACGTAGTAGCGCTTTAATGGATATATAATTGAGATTTCTTATGAAAGCCATTCAAAAGCAAAATTAGTTGTACGCCGCAGCGTCTATTATATTCGGTCTTACTCAATTAAATCGAAGCTCTTTCTGAATGTACAACGACTTAAATATGATTTTATAAAAATTAAAAAAAAAAGCAGTCGAAATAACATTCTCCAGCTTCTAGAATATAAATATAAAAATAAAGATTTCCCTTCGCGAAAAAAGTCCCAACCTCCGGCAAAGCCGCAAAAATATCTCCGCAAACCCCCGAAACCCCCCGGCGAAAACCCCGAACGATCCCGCAGAAATCGCAAACCGAAGCCACCATCCTAATTTCCGCGCAGAACGCTATATATACTCTCCGGCGTCTATACCTCCGAAAACACACGCCAACTGCCCCGGAGAGCTCGGACGCGCGCGCACGAACGTTTTCGCGCATAATCAGATTGTTGCGCCGAGAGCGCGCGCTTCGATCCGGCCCTGTGCCGAAGCGCGACCAAATTCGCCCCTTCGCCCGCGTGGGCCTTCGGCGCGTCGTTTCCGAGGCCGCTTTCGGGATTGCAGGGGCCGGCTTTTACACGCCGGTTGTTTAGCGAGCGGCGAACGAGCGGAGCTTCCGGGGACTTGCTTCAATGTGGATTGCGTTTCGGGGCGGGGTGAGGATCGATCGCGGAGTTAACGCGTCGTTTCTGTTATTTATAGACGCGGTAGTTTTTTTTTTAAAGGGTATCGGGAAAGTTTAGTCGGATCGGTTTACAGTGTCTTCATTGAATCGTGTTTGTATATGTGTAGTTTATGTGGTGAACTTCACGTGTCGTGCACTGATCAGTATGTAATATTGTAATTCCTGAACGTTTAATTGAACGTATGAACATTACAAGTGAGAATTTATATTAAGGGGTAGGAAACGATATCGATTACTTATTCATAATTCAATCCTAAACTGCAGAAGTTATAATTGAGTTCCGCTTACTCTTTATTTAAAACTCGGCCCCTTGCTAAAAATAACCATACGCGGCTGATCGATTATCCGCAAGCGTTCATATTTAATTAAACATATAAATAAATTTCGATTTGAATTATAAAAGGCGGGTTTCTGAGAAAATATCTCATCGGTGAGCGAAACTTTGCTGGTTTCGATGCTATTCAAGCTGAAAAATAAATTGCGCTTTTGTTGTGCGCGCTTCAGTTCAATTTGAAGGAAAAAAGAAAAGGCGCCCCCGGCGTTCCTTAGTATCCAAAGAAATTGAGACTAATGCTGTAGGAGTTGATTAAACGAGGCAGAAACTCGGCTGCATCTTCATGAAGGCGTATATTAGCACGTTTAATTAATTCTAATTAATGTTTACAAAGTCGTGGGCAAAGTACATCCGTGTTTAACCTATTAATATTTTTTAAGACAGACTTATTGAGGCAATGTCTCGTGATAAATGCGATTATAGTCTTTCGTGCCCTCTAGCTTAATTAGTTAAGTAAAAGAATTTTTATTTAAAAATTTCTTTTCACTTATCGACTGTAAAACGAGACTGCTTTTTAAAAATAACACTTACTTCCTACTTCGTTAAAAATATGCAATTGCCATGACTCACAATAATTTTTGAAAGACCAATTCCGCATATTTTTCTTAATTCTCATTAGAGCATAAACATTGAACAATTACGTCTCCGTAATTATAATTTTTTTAAAATTACATCCATTAGAAAGGTTTCTCCCGAAACTCCATTCAATTTATATTAATAAAATAAGCCTTACATCTAATCCAATCCTGGAGAGTCCTTTATTTTTCAATTAACAGAATGAAAAGAAATTAGGACCTCCGGCGACTTCGAACCAAATTGACTTCAATTTCAATACAATTAAAACATCGCCGAAAATCTCCCCCTCCGAAAATAAATCGAGCACTTCCTTATACAGTCTAAAGTCAGCCGTTTCCTCCTCCAACCGCCGACAATAAACCCAGAATCCTAGCAATCAATACCCCCATTCAATATCTAACCCTCGGCGGAATTTTCGCCCGACATTGTAATAATTAATCACACCTAATAACCCCCGGTGGAAGTAAGCCGGCGGCTCGGATAGAGAGAGAGAGAGAAGAAAGGCGGACAGCTCGCGGGGGCTCTCCGCTTAATTGTTTGATCGTTCGGCCGCTACTCCGGGGGTGCGACGCGCGCGCGACGCCTCGGGAAATTACGCGCGCCGCCCGCAGCGTGACTCCGAGCCTCGTGCATACACCGATATGTCGCTCCCGCTTACCTCTCGCTATAGTTACATTTAAACGGAACTATAGAGCGACGCCTCGGCGAGACTCTGCTGGCACTGCGTGCGCGTCTAGGGGACTTTTTTTTAAGGGGGCTCGCTTTTCCCGCGGGGTTATTTATGGCAGCGGAGTTCTTTGCTCGCTGTCTGCCTGCGTTATTATATCGATTCGGAGGAAGCTGCATTAACGTCATCCGACGGGGGTTGGAGAGAGGGACTGCGTTGGATGCAGCGAGAGCTGAGAGCTCTTTTTGTGAGAGCGGATTTGCGTAGGAATTTATGGGTATTTTCAGAGATTTTGCCACGGGCTGGCTTTTTCAGCTGATTTCTTTTTGGGGAGGCCGTCGAGAGACAAGGTACATTTTTTTTGGAGAAAGGTGGTTCGTTCTTTTGGAGCGATTTACCAGGGTAATTATGTTAAAAAAAGCGGCTGTACGGAGGAAATAAAGTATTTGAAGAAGGCTTCAATTTTACTTTGTAAAAACTAGGCGATTGTTAAAATTCCTCACGAACGGGAGGATAATGAGAAAAAGTTTTCTCCTAATTCAATAAGGTTTTCAGAGTGAATTGCGCTCGGAATATAAGACTTCTTGTTCCGGACTGCTTAAAAAGGCGCAGAAGAAATTTTCGGCGGACAATTACCCCAGAGAAGGCACATTTCGGGTCAGGCTAAAAATAGTTTTAGAAGGAGGAGCTGCGGGGAGAGAAAAAAAGAGAGGGTTAAATTGCTCCTTGATAAGTCGAGCCACGTGCAGAAAGCGAAAAAAGCATTTTTACCAATTCGTCCGCTTCGCTTCAACGTCGAATTTCTGCTCATAAGAAGGAAGCAATTTCAGCTAACAATCCTCCATTGCACTTCATTGAGCAATTTAGAAAAATCGTCCGCATGACAACTATTGCGAGAAAACTTTTCTGAGAAGTATAATTATAACCGCTCGTTTAAGATAATATTGCGGTCCGATGATTCTGGATGATGCAATTCGTTAATTATGAACCATTGTTTTCGTAATAAAATATAACTTTCTTGTTTTTCTCGCATAACTGCTTTTCAAAAAGTGAGGCAATAAAGATTTTTTTTTTAAATTTCAGACGACCTTCCGATTTCGAATCCAAACGCTAGCAAAGTTACCCTAAACGCAGACTCTAATTCAAAATGGTCAATATAAGGAAACTCTCCAATTCCATTTTCATTCGTGCAATTTTCTAAAAAATATTTCCCCGCACAGCCCGGCGAGTTGCAAAGCGCAGGTTCCCGAGAAATCGATACGCAACGGAAAAGGATTCGAATGAAATGGAGAAAATGTAAACCTGTTGCGCAGCTACCCGCATTGAAAGGTCAACGGTGGAAGCTGCGGAAAAGAGCTTTTTCATCAAAGGCTGTACTTCTGCGCGCCGGCCGGCTTTCGAACTCGATATAAATTTTCCAGCGGCCGCCTTTCAAACGAAAAATGGCGATGACATGAACGCACTTAAGAGATAATTATCTCGGAGCAAAGGGTTCGGGGTTAATATTTAATTTCCGGATTAATTCGTATTAAAAGTTAAGTGATACCCACATATGGTAGCGAAATAATATAATTTCTATATAGTTTGAAATAAAAGTAAGTTGCGCGTAATGTTACTCTTTTTCCGTGAAGCGCAGCAGTTCATTTGTGATAGATGTAGCAAACAAATAAAAATTTCATAAAATCTCTGGAAATTTATAAAAGTTGATGTTAAACTGAAATACTTTTAGCTACGCATTTTCATTTAAATTTTGATTTATGAGAGTTATTTATGTTTATTAATAACTTTCATGTTTATGACGCATCTAATCAAAGTGAAACATTTGACATTTTTATATTTATTTTTATTTTAAAATTTAATGTACGCTCCATTCCATTTACGAAGAATAATTAATTATGAAGAAAATCGCTAATAGGGGACAACAATATTGCGCTTAAAATATTAAGAATGTTTAAGTAATCTATGCACTTTCAAAAGTAAAATTAGTGCAATTACTTAACTCCAGACGCAAGACTAAATTTAAAAAAATTAATTAAAATTTCTCCCTAAGCGAACAATCTTTATTGCTCGATCTTGATTAGTCGTCCTTCGAAGCTACGGAAGTAAGAAAAGCTTATGTTTTAAAGAAAGTAATGACGGAAGAAAGTTAACACGGTCGTTATTCTTTGCTTGAAGAGCAAACAACACCTGCAAGAAAGAAGGGCGAGTCTTGAAAATTTACGATCTCTTTATACCTATAAAAAAGAAAGGAAGCACAAGAAAACCGACTAACGAGTTTTGAAAAATTGGTTTCCGCAAAATTGGTCCGCTGGTAAATTTAGAAATGTGGAGCAAACACTTCAAAGACGATAAGTTGCGTATTTAGGTAAGTAAAATGCATTATTCAAGTGCAGCGCCGGTATAAATTTGGAGCACTTCATAACCCGGTTATTTCGATGGAGCATTCGAGTTATTTGTTTACAACGCTGCGAACGGATAATTCCTACCTGTATAATTTTGCCAAGATCTATTTACTTTTGGTTCCGCGACAATATCTTTCGAATTTCCGTTAGTAAAATAATTTACGTTTGCTCAAATATTTGTAAATTGAAGTAGATACTAAAAAATACTCCACATCGAAAATTGCAACTATAACATCATGTGGCATTGTCCGTCCAAGCGAAATTTTTCGAAAATCCTCTTCCGAGCAGCCACCCAAAAGAGCACTTTCAAACTTCCGCCAAATTTCCAATCATCAAAACCATCCAGCCAGCATTTAAATCCCCGACTTCCGATTTCCCCGTTACACCTCGGAAGCGAAATAATAATCGAAAACCCAGCGCGGACAGTAATCTGTTATTCCGCGAGCGATTAAACCGCAAATACACGGTACTATTTCGGCTGCAGCGAGCGGCGGCGTGGATATGTAGGCATCGGGAGCGCGCAGATTTTACCTCATCGAACAGCTGCTGCCGCTGCCGGCGGATATAGACGCTCCGGATACGCGAGTCGAGTTGCGTGCATAACTGTTTAGCGAAAGGTGGATTAGCGTAAGAGGCTTTTTGTGCGAGGTGGCCTTTTACCGTTTGCGCGGGTCGGAGGGTCATTTTTTCGCTCCCTTTTGGGAATTCTGTGATGGGGTTGTTTGTTGTTTTATTCTTTTGTCGTTTAGATTTTTGCGGCTTTTACGTGAGTTATAGTTTTGTTAAGATTAAATTTGAGGAATGGCGAGGATTCTTAATTATTGAATAGTTCCTTAGTAATTTTTAATAAATTTTAATTGACTGTATAAAGTTCAAATTGATTTTATAAATACCTTCACGTAATTAATTTTGTAATGAACTCTTGGAATTTATATTTATTATAATATAATTATTTTATATTTTGAATGGAAATCATAAAAGAAACCTCTGTATAGTAAAAGTTAAAAAAAAAATCTTTTACAACGTTTATAAATATGTTACAATACCTCTTTGTACCTATACTAAACTTTTATTCACACATAAAAGCTTTTTTTATAAAAAACATAGTAACTTGGTATTTATAAATAAAAATGTACTAAATATACTGAAGAGTGATTAGCTTATGCATATTTCTAATTAAATCGCTAAATCAACTCCCAATATTTCCATTAGTTTCTCCTCAAAAACTAAAGAAAAAAACGTACATTTATAAACTTCCAAACCACGCCACCTTTCCCATCCATAAAACTTTATTCGGTCTCACCACAAAAAACGCAGCTCTCGAACACATTTAACGACCGTCGTTCCCGCGAAAATCGCAATTCGCGCCTCGTTGCCGTCCCCAAAAACCCGCAGGCGTCCTCCGAAACCCTCGACGGAAGAAGAACCGTTAAATCGAGTAAACTCGAGACTCGGTCGGCGCTTATCGATCAGCTGTGCTCCCCCTAGGAGGTAAATAATTAGCGGCCGGATAAAAGACCCATCGACGAGGCGTTGAATTTCCGTTAATGGTTTACAGCTGCGACGCCGCCGATTCATCACTCCGTTACCTACGCTTCGATCGAGCTTGAGCGAAGCGAGACGAAGAAAAAAAGAGTCTGTGTTTGTCGAGCGGCGAAAGTGAAGTTCGAGTAGGCTTTTAGTGGGGCTATTGTTGGGAGAGGTAAGGACGACTTTTGGTAAGCGAGCACGTGTGGAATTCATTAGGAGTTAGTTTGATCTGTTCGTGCTTCGAAGGGGTGGGATAATGTATGCGCTTTCTTTCGATGGTTTACGTTTCAATCGTCGGTCGTGATTGAATTCTAATTTTCGATTGGAAAGAGAGTGCATTTTTTGATTGTTGAAATTTTTTTAACTTTTTTTTCAAGCTTAATTCGTAATTTTTGTTATTTTAAAGCGAATGTGAAGTAACTGAAAAAAAGAATAAGCAGTTGAGTTGATTCCATCTCTGATAAAGTGGTGTATCGTAAATGACGCACATGTCAATGCGGATTTTATATGGAAACAACGGCAATACGGATGTAGCCACTTGTAACTACTCTGCATAAGTACTTTTATCTTTCCGATAATAAATATTGCTAGTAATTGCTTTACAATAATAACCGTAATTTATTACAATTGTAAACAAGGAAAATATCCAGTGAAATTACGAGCAATAAGGAAATATTAATAAAGATTAAAATTTACTCGCAGGACTGAAATAGCAGTACTTTACAGTAAAGGAGAGTTTTATGCATTTTTAATAATCGAAACGTGCCTCTCCGTAAAACTGTTAATATGTAATAATATAATAGAAAAGGCAAAATAGTAGCCGCGTAAAATTCGTGATCTTTTCTAAAATGGCTAGTACGGAAACCATTTAGTAAAATGACATACGTCGGCAAGTTATTAGCCTTATATGCAGTTGGAATACGGAACCCATTTCCCTCTGAAAATTGTCTAGTTGAGATCCTTTCGAGAAATCCTTGTTTTCATATGTTTTATAACCATATATTTAAATGTAAAGTCTTAATTCAACTAAGCTTTTGTTTAACAAAAAATTTTTAGATATTAATTTTACAATATATATATAGTTATATTCTATCTCGCAAGGGAAAAGTTAAAGAACATTCTACCAATCTATCGCAGATGCTGTAAAATAGTCAAAAATGTTTAAATAAATTATTAAAGACAAATTTTTAAACAGAAGAAACAAGTGTTGATACGAGCGGTAGTGCCATTTAAAATTAAATCATAGTACAAATGACTGAAAAAATTTCACTACCGTAGTTACCGCTAGATGGAGAATATAACAAATTTAGAGTTTCTACAATTAAACTAGTTATTTTGAGTACATAAGATGCTGCGTCGACTTTACTAGAGCTACGCATATCTAGTTGTATCTTGCTTGTTCAATTTAATATTTGATAATACGACACAATACATCGGCTTCATACAAATCGACTGCGTAACGTTGCTAAATTTTTTGCGCATCTTTTAATAAGCGATTAAATTGAACGAGGAAGATACAACTAGCTAAAAAAAATCACAATTATAGGTTCTAAAAATGCTTATATACTGATATTATTTTTTTTAATAATATTTAGTGCGTGACTTATGAAAGAATTCGCAATATCCTCTAGAGAAAACAAAGGCCATCCTTTCATTTTCACTATCTAAACGTAATAAGTGTACGTGACTGTAGAGCTAAATCCTTTGAGATACTTATATTCTTTATGAAAGGTGTTCTTTAGACCCTAATACTTTTAATAAGCGTTTCAGTAATGCAAATATATATATCTACACTGAGAGAAGTATTTCAGTAAAAATTACAAATATTTCAATAAAAATTACTAAACTTTCTAGTACTGCAAGCAC
>UCOL01005110.1:0-12567 GCA_900474335.1 Ormyrus nitidulus
ACAGCCAGATCCCCCCCCCCCCCCCCCCCCCACTCTGCCAGGCCTCTGCCCCGGAAAAGTTCGCCGTGCGCAAAGTGGCCCCCGGCTATATAACCCACCGGAAATAGCTCGGATGGATAGATAAAGACCTTTTCTCTTTTTGTCCTTTAAAGCCCCGGGCCCCGCGATTTTTTTCCCTATCGGCTCTTTTTCCTCCTCCCTCCAGCCAGTTCATTCCGAAGCGTCGAATACATTCTATTCCGCGGCCGGGGTTTGGCGCGCGGCGGCTGCTCCGCGCGTCGAGCTGCGAAAGCTCCTTTCTTTTATCGCAGTCATGCTTGATGGATTTTCTCCGGGGCGAGAGCGCGCGGGAAGAGGACTGCCCGAAGGGGTGGAGTCGACGGGAGAGGCTTATGAGATAAATTTTGGATAGTTCCAAAGGCCGCCTTCTTCCACTTTCAGCAGGTGCAAGACCTTGCCTTTTTACGGCTGCGCTCCGGGCTTTAATGGATAAAGCGACTGTTCGCTTGACTTCAATTTTCGATGCCGCTTCAAAAGTATAAAATCGAGCAAGATTTACGGGAGGCTATTTTGCTTAGCTTAATTCGAGGATTGCTCGAATAAACAGACACAGCGTGCTTTACGGGCTGTCGAGGGAGGCAGAATATATTTTTAAATTTTCCGGCAGAAATTAAAATGTTAATTTTTAGAAGGTGCTTGAGGAAAGCCATCCAGCTTAAAACAAGGAACTACCACGGCTGGGGAGTATAATTTAATGTAAATAAGCATCATATACTTACGTCACGAGGTAGCCTTCGCAGGAGCCTTAAGCCGCGCTTGTTTTAGATAAGAAGGAATGGAGAAAACTGCAGGGTAAAAACTTATCTACAAAACAAGTTACTTCCAAGTCAGATTTATATAAAAGAAAGAACATTTTTTTTATTACATTCGTTGTAAGTGCGTATGTCTACATGGTTCATGTAGTTTACCTTATCCTTTATATAATAATAGCCTTATCGTCGTAATCGAGTCTCGCGACTTATTTCTGTACAAAGACAATAATAATAATTGCTCTTATAAGAGAGATAGAGAGAATAAAAAAAGAAGCCAATCGAAACTCGGCGCTCACTTCGATTACAATAAATGTCCGATATGTACCGTATAATAAATCATCGTATCGTCGTACATTTTTTTTCTATATCGTTGCTCGTCGTGCTTATATAAATACACTTGCGATACTTCTTCTTTTATAACAACTAATACTCTTCCGCACGCGTCCGTGGCAGCTCCGCTTTTTTTTTTATACATAATCGTCATCAGCGCTCGCCGATTCGGGGGGGCGGAGAAAAGAGCTGATCAAACCCGTCCGGGCCTTCGTGAGCGGCTCCGCGGAATTTTCATAAAACGCCGCTCGCGCTGCTGCCGCTCTGCCACCGATTAAATTCCTCGGATCGTTACTCCGGGCCGCGCCGCTGAATTGGCGAGCATAGCTGAGCGCCGGCTTCGGTCGAGCGGCTCTTTTCCCTCTGCGGTACAAATACCGCCTGGTTTTTTAATCGTATGAAAAGAGTGTATTTTTTTTCTGATATGGCCGCACTGTCTTGGACTCTGTGAAATCAAACGCGAGATCGTCAGCTCGTCGGTGGTGCATCGGTTGGGGGGGGCTTTTGCCTGTTTTACGAGATCGTTGTTTTGGGTTAGAGTAGAAAAGAGAAGCTGGATTACAGTCCAAGGCAGCAGACGCTTTTACAATCCTAAGCTTCGCAAAAAACCGTTTATAAGTGGACGTAGAGCTATTATAAATCTTTTAAAAATTAGCTAAGTTTCGCAAAACACCCTCCGCTCTACTTTCCGTATACTTCGAGAGTCTCTCCGCTCGCGATCCTCCGCGGGCTTTGCATAATGCCTATGCAGCCTCTGCTGAAACATCGAGGCTCTCTCTCTCCGCCGAATGGCCTTCGAATTTGAATATGAATTCCTTAAAGGAAAATTTCGCATTGAAACCGGCGCGCAAGAAGGTGTGTGCAACCGAAAGCCGAGTAAAAACAGATGTTTTAGGAGGCGAGAGTGGAGAACTCTTTTGGGTTCGTGTCGTCGGTGGCTTCCTCCGAGGCCTGGTTCTCGAGGTGGGGCTGCTCGGAGAGCGGAGACCGGCACTAGCACTCGTCTCGCGTTGAAGAGCTCGTGTGCAGAAGCGCCGCTACTCGGTCCACCACTATGTCCCCGGTACCGCACTGTAACATAAAACGAGAGGGTGCTTCGTTACGATCTTTCAGTCTGCTGAGAAATAATTTAATATAAAGATTAAATTCATAGTATAATTTATAAGAAAATTTGTTTCAATGTACGTTAAATAGGTTTTGATGTATACCAAAAAAAGGAAACCCTCCCTTATATTATTTTATCTGAAAAGATCCTAAACAAACAAGCCAGCATGAAAAAGCCGAGCTCGCGGAAAAAAGAAAGTTTTCGAGCCGGTAATACTTGGCAATTTGCAGCCCCCGGGTCATAAGGATCGTAACGACCCGTGGCTCTCGCATTCACACGCAGCGGGATCAAAGAAAGAGGAACGAGCGCGGGAACTCCAGGGGGGAGGGCGCCAGGCTAGAATCCCTCCGCGCGCGGCGCGCGACGAGATAAAACAGATAAATAAGAGCGCAATTTCGCTCGCCGCCGGGCCGGGGGGTCTGCCATCCCTCCCCCCCCCCTCCCGGTGTATATATATATATATACGCGCTTTTATTTTTCAGTCGCGAGGCGCAATGCGGCAAATCAAGCCGTCCCCCGCCGCCGCCGCCGCGGTATACCCCGAGTCTCGCTTCAAGATTGCGTTATTAGAGCCGGCCGAGCGAAACGCGAATAATGGACGAGTGCGAGAGAGCCAATTAGCCGGGCTGGCTAATGCCTTTGCCGGCCAGAGGCGTTTTTGGGATATTGAGTGTGAAATTGCCGGGTAAATAAGTTCTTATTTCTTGGCCGGGACGGAGGTTCGTTATACTTTTGTTTTTTTTTTCTGCGCGGAGTAACACGATCGCGGATAAAAAAGCTCGGGCTTAATTGAACAGCGACTGTATCGGCTTGAATAAATAATGTGCTCTATCGGTGGCTTTCGTTATATTTATTAACTGGAAAATATACGCTAGCTCTTTTGAATATTGAATATATAACGAGAACGAACTACCAAATTTTCACCCGAAATATTTATCAAATTACCAGGCCGAATTGTATTAGGTGTTTTTGCGGGTATCCGGTGGAGCTCAATTTAATTCTTTTCCCTCCGCTGAGAATAACCCCGGTAACCAATGTTTCCCCTGAGAAAAACTTGTAAAATGAACATTTCGCGTTGAGCGAACCAAACGCACATAATTTGCGGGCGAAATTGCCTTCTCCTCGGATGATGCGCGCGTAAAAGGTCTGACCGCGCCCGAGAATTTTCACTTGTTCCGGAAAAACAATGAACCCGCAACTAAAATAAAGAATCTTTACAACCCCTCTAACCCTTAATAAGATCTTCTTTATCTTTTCGGCTCTCTTTAAAAAAAAAATGACCAATCCCTCTCAGGCAAGAGTATACACGCGTAATCATATCCCCGCAAGCTCGCGAAAAGGCGCACTCTCCAGCCACTCGGCCTTTGTCTATCCTGGCCGCCGTTCCTCTTTAATACCTCCGTAGCGCATTGAAACGAATGTATACGGGGGAAAGACGCGGCGGCGGGCAGGATAGGAAAAGCTAGCGGGCTTTTTCGCCCCTCGGAAGTTTAAGCGGGCGTTGTGCTTCGGCGCGCGCGCAGGGGGCGCATTTCGCGCGTTGAAAGCGCGCCGCCGCTGATTTCCCAGCGGGTATATCGCCGGTCCGTCTATAAATTCCTAGTCCGTCCGGTCTCGCCCGTCAGGGCTATACGGGAGAAAATACGGGGGAGCCGCGCGCAAAACGCGCGATTTTGGGGTAATTTATGCCCGTTCGGGTTATCGGTCAGTTGCGGTCTGAACGGCTGCTTGGGAGCAACAGGTGGAGCGTTTTGTGCAAAATTGTCCTTTGACAGATTTTTTTTCGCTTTTCGCGCGGCGAACGAAAAATGCGGGGCTCTCTATTTTTTTTTTTTTTTTTCCAGTTTTGGCGTGCTTTTGTTGCTCGCTTCTCGCTGACTCGCGTTTCGCGACGCGGCTTTAATGAATTGCAAGTGTATTTCAGGTATTAGCATCGAGAGTAAAGAGCTTATGAGATTTACGTTTGAGCGAAGCGCTGTATTCTTTAGTAAATTAAACGATGCCATTTTAGAGGAGAGCGTTCCCCTTTTTTGTCGGCGGGCATATATATATTGCCGGAGCTCAAAGAGTATTTAACTGTTTTTGTTTAAAAATTTTGCGACGCTGAAAGAAGAATGCTGCTTTGTGTTTTGTATGTAAAAGCATAAAATTTAGTTTAATGCGTTTGAAAGATTATTAAGGCAAGTCTGTAAAAAACTTGTGTGATGAATAATAAGTCACATAAATGAATATTGTTCCGTCAAAGCTAAACGTTAAGTAGGCTGCGCGAAAAAACAGAAAATAAATATTGCATACATCCATTTTCATCAAAAACACATCAAAAATAATAAAAACGTTTTCACCGTTCCCACCCGAGCGGACTCCCGTTTGCTTTTTCCCCAGGTGCGGGGCGCGTCGCCGCCGCCTCTAATTAGAATTCGCTTCTCGGCATTCAGCTTCGGCTCCCGCCGCGAGCGACGATTGGAAAACATTCCGCGAGAACGGAGCGAGAGAGTCGGCCGTCGGCCAAAGCCGCCTCGGGCCCGAGAGCGCCATAACGACAGCTAGAATTCTGAGCGATTCGACGGAGAGTCGAGTCGTCGCGTTATACGCGACCACCAAGAACAATGAACTCCCGCTCTCGTTTGTTCGCTCCGCGCGGCTGACGAGAGAGACAACGCCACCCTCCCGCAAGCGCAGGACCTTTGCAGACGAGCTGCTGGAATGAAATATTTCGACGGTTACTTTTTGTTGGGACGGTGGTTTTTTTTTTTATTTTATTTATTTATTTATTTATTTATTTTTTTTGTTTTGCTTGCAGGGATCGGACGTTTTTAATGCGGGCTCGATTGGTTGTTCGCGTGACTTTTATTATTGTCCAATTGTAATTAAAGAGTTTTAGTTTCGAAATGCCGCCCCGATGCGCTGCAAGTTAAACCCGTTTAATTAAAATCCTGTAACTCGAAAATGTACCTGTCTGCCGTAAGCTACTTTTCAGGGAAATTGCTATTATTGAACGAGCAAGAGTACGCCACGTTTTAAAAAATCGAAATTCGCTCTAGCAGATATTTCCAACACGATCGCGTCCCATTCAGAATCGTTGATGGTTTCACGGAGAGTTAGAAGATCAACTCCTGCATCAGGTATATTTCACGTTTCACGTCCCAACGGCACGTCTATACGATAACCGGCGCGTCAATCATAGCAGCTTATTACTGTCGCTCAATGCGTGGGCAGGTACAGCTTAAGTCGGTGAGTGTATTGCACGAGTAAGGTAGGGTAATAATTAGAAGGGTAATAATAGTTTATTTTATGTTCCAGGTCAGGATCAGGCAAGATTATTGTCATCTTTCTATAAGATGGGTGGAGGCGACACTTATTTTGTAGAACATTGCTTTTTTTCTTCGCAAGTAATAGAATTTTCATTACTCTAAGGAAAATTTGATAATCGTCCGATCAAAAGTAATAAAAGGGTGATGGGCACAGAGCTCTACAGAGCTACGTCCGTTTAGTCGATAATTTTATGTATTTCAAGCCGACGCTTGGCATATTTTAAGTTAAACGCGTTAAATTTTATGTATAAAAAGTATAAAAATTCTAATAAAAATGTTGCGTTCGGAGAGAAATTGTTTTTCAAGAGGCAATTATTGTAGCGTTTATATATCAGGTGCGAGATGTGCAATCAGATACATGTAACTCTAATTATGCAAATGCAAGGAAACTTCAGACATGAATTTTCCTTATCTACAGAATCTAAGTTTGGTAATCTAATCTAACTTCTGAATGACTGTTTCGCATAGCTGTAGAGTATAATATTTGTGTTAAATGTACTGAAAATACAATCCCTAATTTGGTTAATGTTTTCATTTTATATTATCATTAATTATTAGTTTTTAAATAATTATAAACTTTAACTGGTGATACATTGAACAACAACATTTTACATTAAATACTGTCGATAAACTGTTGTCAGGCAGTTTTTAGCGCGACGTGTACGTCATTGTCACTTACGAAAACAAAATGGATCGTTTAAAAATATTCAAAATTAAGAAATTAATAATTATTTTTACATTTAACCGTTTCCGAATCATAATTAAAACTATAAAATAAAGCACCGACTTATAATACTTTTTATTGTCCTCCCCAATCTCTTGCTAAGAAGCATTAAAACTTCTAATTCCCCACCGACCTCGTAAAACAAATTAAAAACAAAACACTCGGGCGGCTCCTTAAAAAAATATTTAGAGAGCAAAGTTCCGAGCCTCTCCTTCGACTCGGCAAGGCGAACAATTACAACCGAATCCCCCAGAAAGTTCTCATTGAAAAGCAGGGCTCGACTCGTGCTCCCACTATAAATTACAATAATATATATATATATCGAGAGAGCGCGGCAAGTTTGATATATTTTCAGCGCGCGCCTCGCCCAGAAGAGATATCGCGATTAGTTTGCATGACACGCGGGGATATGAACTTCATGCGGTTCTCCCCCGCAGAAAGTTATCCCGAATCATAGACTCGCTCTCTCTCTCTCTCTCTCTCGCTCCGAGGAGAAGATGGAGTTCGAGATCTCCCTCCTCATTGTGCGGAGTGGAGTCTTGAGTACGACCGCGGAATTCGATTGCCGGTTCTTTCTTGCGTCTTGTGCTTGGCTGTTTTTCGAGACGAGGGGAGCTGATTGAAACTCGAGATTTAATTAGCTGATTTTCTGCAAGGCTCGGAAAAGGATTCGGTTCTTTAAGCAGCGCACAAACTTTTGTTTTATTCGAGCGTACGTGAATATTTTTTTGCTCCGATGGAAAGACGCATTTATACGAAAATTGCAGTATAAATGTTTAAACTTTTATTCCTTTATTGATTATGAATTTTTTGAAAATAAGAGAGATGCATCCGTTAGAAATTTATACTAAATTTCTAAATTAACGCAACTGTATTTAGCGTGTAATGAAGTAGGTAAAGTTTCGGCTTCACCCGCAGTAATAAATGGAACCCACTTTTTACAAGACTGCTTTACTCCCAAGCGAGGAAACTCGTGAAATATGCTTTCAAGACTGATCGCAAGCCCCAAGAAATTTTCGTCTTCCTCGCCCCCCTTTCTCCGATCGAAAAATAAAGGATTCGGAAATTTAATTATCCGCGTTCCAGTGATAAATCCTTGGAAAAAAGGAGGAAGGGGGGGAGGGAGGGAATGATTAATTAACAGGAGATGATTTATCAAGCCGGCCAGGTGCGACACGTCGTCCGGCTTCGAGCGTCCGGGTCATTGATTGATATCGGCGACTGCAGCCGAGCGCCTTAATAGAATTGGCCGCTTCTCCGAGGCCGGGCTCCGCAATCCTGCTAATCCATCTGGACTACGTGACGAAGAGTGACCCGAGCCTTTCCGGACGATTATTCGGACTTACGGGGGATTAGCGCCGATATTTGCATTTCCCGTTAAATGCCGACCGGCGAACGAGTTGACGGTTCGGCGCGCGAGGGAAATGACGGTGTATAGGAAACGGCTCGGGATTTTGCGAGAAGTTATGAAGCTGACGGGCGGTTTCTGCTCTGCGGAGTGATATAGGAATAGCTGGAAGTTGACGGTTCCGCGGCGGTCTTGAAACAGTAAAGTTTTGCTTTTTATTTTTGTTGAATGATTTTTCTAATACCAATAAATGTATTGAACACGAGTGATCAGTGATATTGCACTCGATAGTTTCTATTACGTTCCCGAAGATTAAATCATAAAGATAAGAGTTTTTAACAAGAGGTATTTAACTATTTGTTTATCTGTGTTGATTAAACGAATTTTTATTACTAATCTCTTTATTATTAGTGAGCAATATAACACTTATGAATTTACTTAAGATTTTCAATGTGATCTATTCAGTTATTTGAATTTTTTGCAACAAAATAAATATTTCTTACAAAAACTTTCTACTGCTTTGCATGCACTAACTTCTTACGCATTTTTCATTGTTAATATAGCTTTATAATGAAAGACTTATTAATTGTATAAAATGACGTTTTCGCTGTTACATCTTTAATTATACTTAATACCTATCTTTTACTTCTTTTTAATTGTTCTTAGCTTATGCGGTTAATACTTCTTATCTATAATCTCTGAGAATTAAATTTTCTTTCGTTTTCTATCTTATCAAGTGCGGGTAATTTTTAAAATAGAATTGAAGCAATAAAATTAGAAATATATCCCGGAAACTTTACAACAAAAAACAATTACAAGGAATTTGTTGGATTAAGGTTTTCGTCAAGAAAAGTCAGATATTTATAAAATCATAATATATATTTATAAAAATAATACAAATGGCAATAGTCTTATGTCAATAGATTATATAAAAAAGAAGAGTCCTCCCTTGGATTAAATCGACCAGCAACAGAGACCCCTTCTATATCCACCGTTTTTTTTTTTATATCACGCAGTAAATTTTATTCCTTTTTCTCGCTTGATTTGAAATAATAAAAATCAATATAAAAATATTAAGTATCAACATAATAAAATTTCTTCAAGAAACCAATGAGTGTTTTAAGTCTTTAAATTTCTCTTATAAAGTTACTTAACTCTGATTTCTCACAATTCACATAAATAAACAATTATAAAAATATATTTAAATGATATAAATCATATCTTTCACCAATATGATAAAATTGATTCTAATTGTAAAAAATTTAAAATAAAACATTGCGTATTAAAATAAAATCAATTAAAATTCCATTTACATCAAGCAAATTGGTCCTTTTAAGTCTTTCGCCTTTGCAACTGCAGACAAATTTTCTCCTCCGTACGAAAGTTGTGGACAAATTTCTACGTCGCCCTCAACACTGTTTGCGCCAGCTTTCAAAAGCCATCTTTTATGAAGGTTCAAGATGTCGCTCCTCGCCGTGGAAGGGCAGTCGATTTTAGCGGAATCAGCATTCTTAAGACCGCTGAATTCGTCTTCCCTTACAACCTCCCACACTGCCATATTCTGCGCATACTTAAATACGTCAAACACGAATTTCTCAATTTTTATGCCGTTAGGCGTGGTCGGCTTGTGCTTAACGCCCTTCTCGTCGATGTACGGGATTTTCTTCTTAGCGACGTGCAGGTCTAATTCGTTGTTGTGCTTGTCCGCCAATCTCTGTAAAAATTCAACGGTGAAGTAATGGTTGCAAATGTTTCCCGCGCTAAAAACCAAATTGCCGCTGGCGTCCGTGAGCTGAGCGGCTTTTGTCGAAATTTCGCTATATTCCACGACGGAATATAAATCATCGACTTTACATAAGACCCCGACGGGCTCGTCCGCCGATCGTTTCTTCACTACTTTCACTCCGCAGTCGGCGGAGCGCGACAGGCAGTATCCTAGAAATACAGGATCCGCTATTTTGATTAAAACGTTGTCCACGGAGAAGGCGTGAACGCTGTTTATTCCCCGAATTTTCATGTCGTCCAAGATTCCCTCCGTTTTCAGAGCGTTGTAAAGTCCTCCGTTGCCGTCCGGGGCCCTGGAAATTTTGTGCTTCTCGTCGAGGATGATTTTACCGTCCAGCGTGAAGCAAGGCAACGTGTTTTGTTTAAAAGCCACGATATTCTGCTTCTTCAAGCCAAAGTAATCGTTTTGTTCGAAGTAAGATACGGTTGATTCGTGAGTCGCGTCACTCGTCATGATATACAAAGTTATATCTTTGCTCTCTCCGAAAGCTTGTTTCGCCAGGTTTTGCAACTTTTTAATCTTCAGCGCTTGCAAGTGGAAGAGCGTTCGCTGGGAAGGCAGATTTATGTTGTACATGCCTTTGGGGTAATTAACTCCTAGGCGCGTCCCCTGACCGCCTGCCATCAGAATGACTGCCGTTTTGCCTTTGGCGATTTCTTCCAGTCCCAGTCTGTCGTAAGAATCTAATTTTTCTAAGCTCGAAGATTGAATGGATTCGATTACATTCGAAGGCAGGGGCTTGATTTTCTCGTCGGATAGTTTCTGCTTGTTTTTGTCCGACGATACGGCACGATGGAAGTAGTCGACAACTTCCCGGATATTCAAATTTTTTACATCCTCTGCCAGGAGCTGCCTTTCTTCCTCGTTGAGTTCATCCCAAAATTGAAGTAAATGCTCTTGATTATACTTCTCCAAAGCAGACTTTAATTCCGAAACTGACATTTTGGATTATTCGGAATTTATTTTTTTATTGTTAATTGGAATTGGTTGCAGTCATTCAAGTCCGCGTTGTAGGCCAATTGCCTGATTATTCTCCGCAACCTAAAAGCAAAATTAAATACTTGATCATTGCTTAGTAAGTAAATCTACGAGAGAAAGTGCATGAAAGGTAAAATTCAAAACTAAATGAAAGTTCCTAGCTTTCATTGATTTAGAAAGTCGAAATACAGGCCAAAAAATTTTAATTTGCTTGCCACATCTCATATAGATTTTATATCTTTATGATTTATTTACTAAAAAAAAAAAAAAAAATGCAGTGACGTGCTCTGAAAGATTATAAATCTAAACAAACTAACAAATGATACATTAATCGGAAAAAAAATTTAAATAAGCAAACTTTTCGCTTTCCGGCTATTTATTTTAATAAATGCGATTTAAATAAATTATAAAATATAAATATTAATGAAAAGTTTTGTTTATTTAAAAAATTATTATTAACGTTATCAATTTGCATGCCTTAAAAATTACGCATTTAAATTTTAAAATTCATTATCGCGCGAAAATATAAAAAATAACCTAAAATTCGATTTATAGAGGTACACAGTTAAAAAAAGCTCGTAGAAATTTGTCACGAAATTTTCCATGGTTTGTGTAAGCAGCAAGAAGGCGATAAATACATTACTATCACAATATTCTTGAAAAACGTAAAAATAAAATTTGAGCGTAATTTTCCGCCGGTGATATGGCTATTGAATCTGGCAACTTGTAAGCCCTAAATACACACCGAGCATCAGCTGATTTCGACACAACATTCCAACCCAAACAAAAACTGCATCCCGACTAAAACAACAAGCAAACTTTCCACTGCCCGTAACAAACAAAAAGCCGGCTTGACAAAAAAAACAGAGAAAAGTGCAAGCTTATACGTGGCAAAAACAAACGCGGCAAGAGCAAGAAGCAAATTGCAATTCGAGATTCATCACTCACCGATCGAGAGGAGGCTCCGACGTATACGACGCTCCTCGAGCAAACAGTGGACTGGCAGATGCGGCAGGACTGAATTAACAAGAGATAAAGCAGCCCGATATATCGGCGCGGCTGTTTACTGCCTGGCGAGCTGTCGGGTACTGGCACACCTGCTGTGTGCCAAGATGGCGGCCGCCGCGACAAGAGCGCTCCGCTCTTATCTTCCTTCTCTCTCGCTCCGCCACGTGCCTGCACTGCGCCGCGCTGTCAAAGAAGGTTAGTTCGGCTCGCGGCCGCGCGCTTTGCGCATGTGTTGGGCTCTATCGGCTTGCGCGAGAGTTCTCTTTCTCTATTCGGTGAAAGGGTATATGTATAGTGCAGTGAAAGTATAAAAGTTCGAGGTGCGCCGGCACAACGAAAATGTCGATGATTGTTCGCAGGGAGAACCTGAATGTTCAAGGAAATCTGGTTGAAACTTCGGCGTTCGTTTCTCGAGGATTCTTTGCGCTTATAAGTTTGTTTTACGCTTTTTGCCGCCGCTCAAGGACTTTTTCGTATGCGAAAGGCAAAAATTCTTCCTGGTGCCTTTGAAAATTTACAACTAAATATAAACCAAAATTAAAATGCGCATTAATATTAATAAATATTGTCTTAGTTAATAATAAATAATGAGTAAAAAAGCTCCTCTACAGTTTTCAAGCTTTTTTCACATTAATGCGCGAGTTATTCGTTTTAATAATTACAGTTTATGTTACGAGCTCGTTTTATGCTTCCTTTCTTACCGGTTAAATCCGTTCTAGGCGAATGACAATTGCTCCGACACAGAATCCTGCCGGATTTAGCCAGCAACTGGAACGGGGAGTTCCAGTCGCCGCTGGAACAACGGGTCACTCTAGTTTATTCAATATGTAGTTGATATGCGAGTGAGAGAGAGAGAGAGTCGCGGGGAAGCATTGAATGGAGTTGCCGGGCATTGTTAAAGTCAAATATCTCGGTGAGCTGTACTGCTTCGCCGAGCATTGTTATTTATGTTGCTCGCACTTTCGGACTGTTTAGAAACCCCTTCTAACTGTCGTGAAATTAAACAACCTGCAGGTGATCCGGGGATTTTAGTATTGACAGTTTGGGGGGGGGGGGGGCCGAACGTGCGATTGTCCACTTCGGAATTGCATCAAAATTATGAATTTTTTTAAATCGACATAAAATATTTACAAATGACTATTTTGTCTCAGCTGTATAACTAGAC
>UCOL01005111.1:0-12593 GCA_900474335.1 Ormyrus nitidulus
GAGAAAGCTTTATCGCGAGGCGGCTGTAACAATATCGCGCCTCGTTTTATGCGCTGCCCCTATCGGACCATCGATAAAAGCCGCCATTTTCCGAGTCGACGCAACTGTTTTCTATATTTGTAGCCGGTACATTTTTCCCCTGGATAAGCTAAGACGCTGGAAATCTGACTGCGTAGGCGCGCGTTTGTTTTAAGCGACTCTCTGGCAATTATTGGATGCAAGTTGTGGGGTTAAAAATAAAGGATCTTGAACGAGATTTTATTGAAACTATGGGTTATTTTTTGTAGATTATCGGTATCGCAGGATGCCTTGAGTAAACATTTTACTTTTTCAACAGCCCAAATAAGTCGGTTTGAATCAAGGTTTAATAAGAATTTAAATTTAATTGAGTCAATTTGAGAACAATTTGTGAAAGGAATTGCTCGTTGTTTTTGGTCCAATTGACTCTAGATGAAAATTGCTCAAGTATACAAGAAAACTTAATCCAAGTCAACACTCAATTGCTCCATTTTTTAAGTAGTTACTTCTTGACAATTGAATTCTACTCACTCTTAATTATATTCTATCGAGTTATTTTTCATTATCTTTGACTGACATGATTCGTCGTTAAGATAAACAGGATAAATTTTCAAAATGCCATTTACTACTCAAAATTTTAAAATAGTCACCGTTTACAAATCAGTTTAACAAGTCAATAAATAGATTTTGCAACATTTCGTACAATCACTTACTTAGCTTCAAATTTTCAAAGTTTACCACGTTACACAGCACAACAGGTGTCTATCTGCAAGACTAATCGTCAGCTCTCCTTACTACACAACCATTTGCGCTTCTCCGTAAAGGAGAATATACACGATCCGTCTATTTTCGCCTCTAATCACCGAGGAATCGAGGCTACGACGATCTCGGCGTCTATAATCGTTTAGGCGCGACATTGTTTCCGATCGGGGCGGAACTCGATTTGAGTGGAAATTGAGACGCTTCGAGCGTAAATAGCAGATTAGATTTCAGCGGTTTCTATCTTCTGAATTTTGCGCAGCGCAAAAAGTGATACTCGCAGGTGTGCGAGAAAGTTTGGCGCCAACGAAAATGATAACGAGAATATTAAGGTTTTCGAAAACGGTTGATTTGTTGGTTGTTACACAATATGTTTACACAATAAGTATTTAAATAAATTTTAATAATCAAAATTGAAATGAAGCATTTTCAATCTTTCAAATGCTCCATCCACGGATTTAGCTTGTATGAATAACGTAAAAGTGTTACAGTGCTTGAAAAAACATTTCCATCGAAATTCACGATTTAGCAAGCATTAATCCCGACTCGAAGCGAGATTCGTGAAAAATGACGGCTCAGAGCCCCGCGAACTTGGCAAGCCATTTACGCGCTCATAAATACCCGTCAATTAAATACTGTTCCGCCGGAGAAATGCCTACAAGTATTATCGCCAAGTCCGAACAAATGCGTCTTCTAGCGTCCAACCTAGGCGCGATATATCCCTGATTTATGCGTTTGTTTTACAAGGGCATTTTTCCCCGCTCGTTTGTTTCGACGTGTCGCAAGTGGATTTAGAAATCCTGGAAAATCAGTCGCGCTTCGCCGAATTTTTCGCCGCGGTATATTTTGAAACGCTGATTTATCGGCGGTCGGCGGGGCTGTTAATGCGAGGATTGATCAACAGCGATCGGTGACTTGATCGGTCGTTTGTTGAAACTGCGTTGTTATTAATTGTTTTGATAAACACATTCAATTAGAGATGGTACAATATAAAATTGTTTAGACAATTTTAGTTTCAAATATATACATATTTAAGATTATGGTCCCCTTCATTGAATCAAAATTTCAACATCTTTCCAATCATTTAGCGTTAAAAGCAATTACAAATTTTGTTACATGGGCAACACAAAAATTATTAAATTATTATTGTTTTGACAGTCTATGATTGTTTTACTACAAAGTATATTAAGCTATTTGTAATTTTTCCTAAAATATTTTATATATGTATATTTTAATTAAAAAGACAATTAAATTCCCTTTAAAGCTTACAAATTCTCCTTGGCAATACAAATTATTACAACCATCTAAAATTGATTACATCTAATCAAGTATTCCAGACCAAGTCACACTCCAAAATGAATTTCAAACAAAAATGAGAAAGCTGACCGGTAAAATAGAGTCCAGCAAGAAAAGGATTCGACCTCGTCAGCTCAACCGCCGCCTGTTTTCTCTGCCACCCCGAAGCGAGCGGAAAAAAAACAAAAAAAGAAGCCCTTCATCAGGCAGGCATATACCATAATCCAGCTTGGCTCGCGACGGCTCAAGGTCACGCTAATCGTCACGCCAAGGTCGCGATCGCTATCGCACGAGTCGATGCGCGAGACGACCAGTCCGTTGCGTAATTGCAGCGTGGACACGCGCGAGATCGCGAAAAGGGCCGCCAAAGACGACCAAGAAGAACTGGATTTCAGGCGCAAGGCGAATCTGCATTGATGGACGCGCCTCCGTGGGCCGATCTTCGATTGCGGCGGTTCGGAGGGATTGCTTTTGATGCAAATGGCCAATTTGATATATTGGCAATTCAACACGTATTTGCATCAAATATTCAACTGTAATATCGAATATAGTTCAAGAAATTGTTGATTTGATTCCATGAAAAATTATATGCAAACGCAGAAAGATGGGTTAGACTGGAATTTATATTAGTCAACAGTTAGTTGTCTTCATTGCATTCTTAGTATTGTATATTAGTGCAACAAGGACAGTTACTTTTCAAGATCTGAGACGCCTTATTAATTGAAGGCAAAGCGTTCTGCGTCTTATTATTCAAAACGCGATAAATCTCCTCCAGATAAAGATTTATGCAATCTTTTTTATAAGCAATTTGTAATAAATTTAAATATCCACGAGGTTTTATATTAGCTTCTTTAATCGAGTATCTTTGCACTTATCCTTTCATCATTAGCAAAGTAAGAACCATTTTGGAATGGGCTTTTTAAATGAACGCAGCCAAATAAGCAGAATTCTATTACCAAACTCGCTCTCCAAAACGACGTGGAAAGTGGAAAATTTCATTACCAAGCGGCGTAGTAGAAACGAGGCTGAAAGCTTAGCCCCGTGCAGACTCAACCGCAGAGAGCGAAAGGAGAAAAAGAGGAAGAAAGAGGGAGAGAGAGAGAGAGAGAGAGAGAGAGAGAGAGAAGAACGAGAAGATGGATAGGCCGATCGGCTCGGTTGTTCGTCAATCTGCCGCCTGCGTGCGGCATTCCAATTACGCTTGTCCGCGCGGATTTAGCGCATGCGCGCAGGCGCTGCATATCGAGCCCGGCAATCTGTCGTCGCGCGAGCCGAGGATTAGGATCTCCGGCTGTTGGCAGGGGACATTCTTTGCGAATATTCCAAGAGCTCGACTTGCCGACGTGATCCTCGCGGCGAGTAGACTGATGAGTGTCTGATGGGAAAAATTCTGCTGGACAATAATGTCCAAGTCGCTCCGACTGGAACTTGATCGGTCAATCTTTATAGTTCCAGCTTATTCGCTTAGCAATTATTATTATGGGATTCATTTCATTTAATACGCTCATCATATACCTTGATATTTTCAAACGGAAATTTTGGCTTAAAAACATTTTTCATTAGGTTTTGCAAAATAATAAGGTTTAAAACTTAAGAAATTTTTTCCTCTATCGTTCAGGCAAAAAAGCAAAAGAAAAGCTCTCATCAGGAGGTGCAATGGTACCCAGCTTCTCTCTTTCTCTCTCTCTCGTCGAGTGAGCGCAACAATCAAATCATTGTCCGGTGATTAAAGCATCAGCTCGTGTTCGGTCGGACTCGTTGCAGCTTTGACAGATTCGTTCGTCCTTTTGGGCAGCAACAATGCCTCATAAATTGCCCATTAACATCTGCTATAGCTGCGGGCAGTGTCTGCCTCCCGCAGCGTCGCCGACTGACGAACGTTTAACGTCCGGAAAAATCCGCGAGCAGTTGGATCGCACGGCTCGACTTTTTGCCTCGGTCGCTTCTCGGAACGTTCACGGGCTTTTTGCCCGAGCTGCTGCTTTAAATGCGGGGCGAACCATTTTTCCTATCGTGGAATTCGATGGATTTATTGCTGCGAGGAGAAATGCAAGCCCACCTTAAACCCTGGAAATGAAATGCTTATTTTTATTGAAATTATTCATTTATTCTTCTATTTTGCTTTAAAAAAGAATACAATATTTTTATAAAATTCGGCTCTTATTATAAATTATTGTTCAAAGTGACTTTTACAACTTTTACAACTTTTTCACGCTTGTAACGAAAATTACTATTAATTTCTCAAATAGTTTTTGAGATATAGCGCGGTTTTAGATTTCCAAAGTACAATCCCTTAGCCTTAGACTTTCTTTTACTTTTTTGACTAAAATCATCTACATTAAACTGTGAAGGAGAGAAACTGTTTCGATGATAGTATAAAAATTATCAATTGTACAACATTTTCGGGAATTTAATAAAAGTTTCTATAAATGTGTAGGTTTTAACAGACACTTAAAATAGCCAATTTATCCATCTTTGCCGGTAAAGTAACATATGCCATTTTTTACCAGGAATCTGACAAAAATGAAACTAAATATATAATGTTATCATTTATTTTAATAGTTGATTAGTATATTTAATTATTTTTTATTCTTTATCAAATGATGTCTTTCAGCCAAAATAATAAATAGTGACTCCCATCATTTATAGTATAACGGTCGATCCATGAAACGGTCTATGATATATAATAAACACTTAAAAAAATCGCACATACGATACTCAAAAATGAAAGTGAAATGAAATTTTTGTGTGTTTCGCCCACGCATTACCGGCTGACCATCGTCAGTACGATATCGGCAATCTTAATCGTAGACACACAGGTAAGATGAAAAAGTGTTAAAAGGCAAAGTTAAAGGAAGAAGAAAAATGTAATATAATAAAATTGTAAACTTACTAATGGAATTAAGTGAAACCTCCATTTAGCATAACAAAAACAATTAATACATTATCATCATACATTTCCAAGCACATGACAAAATACTCTTTTAAGTTTGGTTAATAATGAAAAGTGAAAGTTGATTTTCAGTATAAATACAAGATTTAATTTAACAATTCGAAAATGCGATAAATTATACCAATCGTAAATTCGAACGAAAGTTAATCCCTTTTTCCACAAACAACAACAGTGCACGTCAAGCTTCCGCTTTTGAAATCCGTCGGATGAATCGTAAAAAAATCAAGTACCTACAAACACAGCGCGAAAACCTGCACATCATTGTTTACACGGCAGTCAATTATTGGCGTGCGTCAAAACCTCAAATTTCTCTCGGCGCCGCGGTGCGCACATCCACAGCTCTCGCAATTAGTCCGCCTCGGAGAAAACGCGACCTAATTTTCCGGCACGCGCGAGAAATCGTAATTTAGCGGTTTTTCCCCCGAGCGGGTTATTGGGTCGTTTGCAAACTCAAAAATCTAATGCCGATCGTGAATTTATGCGTCTGCCGTTCGATTCCGCGCTTCAATTTGCATACATTGTAAGATTAGCATCTTTAATCAGCCGCAGCACTTTTCATCTCAATCGCTTTCCGAGTGAGGAGGATCTTCCTCCCTTGAAAATACAAGACGCTTGGCTTGGCAGCGCAATAAATACGGGCCAGATCGTGACAAATTGAAAAGCCCTCGATATTACGCACTGTCGAAAGTTAATTAGAGTGCCTGACGATCCCGGCAATTAAACGAGATCCGATAGTAATGGCTACCGTGCGGAATTATTATCGCCGGCGCCACAGATCCTCGTTTCCGTTCTTTCGCGTTGCTTCCTTTAAGCAGATTTTACAATGAAACGCCGAGGCGAGGATTTTCGATCTTTAAGAGTCGAGTTTCTTGAGCGTAATTTAAGGCCAGATTGCTTAGATTGTTCGCCAAGGACGATAAACTTAAGAGTTTATTGACGATTTCGTGCGAGAATTTAAATACGCGGTCAAGATATATGGAAATTTGCAAGTGTTTAGCGTAATGCTACTAGAATTACTGAATTTATAGAAATATATTTTACGAATGTAATGTTTTTCATTTTTTTCATCATTTTACTTTCCTCTGAGTTTCTAGAAAGTGGCGTCAGGTTTTTTTCTTAATTTTACAAGTAAATATACCTTGCTAAAATAGAAAACTTTCTTAAATCTTATTTAGTATTATTTCATTAGTAAACTGGACGTTGACCATCTATTTATTTACTTTTGCCAATACGCAAAAAAAAGATTATAAATTATTCAAAAGCGTATGCTCTCTTAAAAAAGAGATGGCCGAATGTTGTGAAGCCTCTGAAACAGCGACGTAATTGGTTTGCTGATTTTGAATTTTATAGATACAGATAGTAGACTAATTTCAGACCGTGAATTTATGTAGAAAAATTTTGATTTAAGATTTTAGGTAAATTATTTACTTTAAAATAAATAAATAATTAAAATTTTTATTTAAATCAAGTAAAGTCAAATCACGCTGAAAAGTTACGCGTATAACCTCAAAAAGGAAAATAGTACGCGCGAAGCGCGTTGGATTTTGCTAGTTTTTTAAACAAGTTGTTTTTACTGAAAGAATTAGAATTATTACCGATCTGTAATAAATATTTTTCAATAGAACGTACATTTTACCGATTAGATAGGTGACAGACGGTATTGGAAGTTGAGGCTAGGTAGGTTGTATTATAACACAATACTAAAAAAAAGTTAAGTATTTTTTATTATTTATTAATTTTTATTATTAATTACATGTTATATCTTATTTACGGCTGCTCAGGAGATCGGTAATTTTTACGAGACGGTCAGTAAAATGTTCTGCGCGGTGTCGTATTAATGAACAAAATCCCACATGATCCCACGATTACGATTCATCTCGTAATTTTCATACGGGTTTTTTCGTAAATTTTAATGAAGAATTCTATCAGCGTATATGAACTAATAACTTTAAATGCATTAATTTTAATAAATTAATGAATTCTTAACTGTATTATTAAAAAATATTGCCTTGCATTTCAATTTCCATTTCTTAACCTGCGAGTGGAGTACATTTGGGGCAAAATAATTTTTCCTTCATCGGCGTCGACGTAGCAGCTTTACGAAAAAAAAACGCTCAGGTAAATCGAATCACAACGTCCTACGTAAAACTACCGTTATGTAACCGAAATTTTTTATTCCTACAAACAATAGGACTACTTGATTTGGCCATCTGCAAAAATCCATCCGTCAAAGGCAAAAACAAAGCCGCTAAATCGATCGTTAAACCAATTCCTTTACTTCGCTTTCTTACTTGCACAAGAGTAATTACACGTCTTCCATTGCGCAAATCCCTCGAGAAAAAAAGAAACCGCTAATGCCTTTTGAATCCAATTGGCCCTCCTCCCCCCAAGTCCCTTTAAAAAATGTTGCCGTCCTCTCGGGGAAAAATGAGAAGAAAGCAGAACCACAGACTCCAGGAAGCAGCTTTCAATACTTCCTTCCCTCCGGGCCTTTTTTCTCGGACGGATTAAGAGCCACCCCATCTGCCGGTGATCCCACGCACTTTTTCTCACGCTTCCGAAAAAGCAGGCCGTGCATTTATACGGCGCAGCCAGCCGATCGTTTTCTCTGCTTTATTATCGCGATTATAAGTGCATGCATTAACTTTTTCGAGGACTCCGCTATTATGCAGAGCTATTACGAGAGAAAGTTTCGGAAAGCGCCATTTTAAGCGGAGTCTTCTCTTTGCATGCGATTACGCGCGACGAGTGCGATGACAATGACGGTGGCAAAAAGCGTCTCGGCTTTTTACCGGGAGAAAAGTTATTGCTAGAAATTCGGCACAAATAGTCTGCCGGTGCTAGTATTTACCGAGGTATTTACGCTGGGAACATCGTTAAACTCTTTTATACGGCCATTTACGATATTTTGTGAGAGAGTCACTCGCGTGCAATATTATTTAGAAAGGTGTGCAATCGTCCGATAAATAAATAAAAATGAGTGAAGTTTATCGCTATAATTAAGTAATTATAATTCACGGTGTATGAAAAATGTAAATATGAAGTCGAGGTGAATATAACTTTTCACCCCGAACCGACTCCGCTTGCAAAATTGATTTTCTTCAATTCCATTGTAAAACGAGCCTGCGGCGTGATTTATCAATGCACTTGTGCAACGATAATTCAATAAAAACTTGCCACATTATTTAGCAAAATCCGTAAATCACACTTTATGATGCTTTTCCAGGCCCAACTGCTTTCTCTAAAATTACATAAGCGTATCCTCATCTTGCATTACCCAATGCCATTCACTGTGCGATATGCGCGCGGAACGCGGACGAGTCAGGAGTGGCGCGCGCAGTTTTCAAAATTTCCCGGACAAAATTTGCCGCCGGACAGACGGTATTAAACTTTTTAATATTGCCGGATGTAGCGGTAATCGTGATCGTATGCCCACTCTGAGGTGCAACAGTCAATAAGATGCCATATGGCTTGTTTTGAAAAAGAAACCTGGCATGAATGAATATTCGTGCGCATAAAAGCCGGCTGATATAATGCGTCGGGGAAACGCTTGAACAATATAGGCGCCTGTGTTTACGGGTCTATTAGGCCATTGTTCCTTTTTCCACGGGCGGAAACTTCTTTCTCGAACTAGAACGCGATATTGTCAAATTTTACATTTTGCAAGGAGATTCTTTTAAAGAAAAGAGCTCCTCGCAATTTTCATGTAAGCGTAAAAAGGAAAGGCAAGTGCAGAAATTCCTGTCTAGTTATTTATACCGTGTCTAATTATGTCGTAGTTATCAAATATTACGGGACGTAATTTCAATCCTCAAAGTTCTAGAATCAGCGATTAACGCGTTTCCGATCGGTTGTGAAGTGCTTTTGAAAAATGTATGTTTAAAGTAATCGTTATGCACGAAGAAAACTGCTAGTTCATGAAAGAAATGACTGCTATTGTCATGCATTTAAACAAAGCAGTGGACGAAAATAACTGCACTAGATATTTCTATACTCGCCTCGTCTACTCTTTGAAGGAGGACGTCGTCGGCTCTGTAAGGATGGCACATTTAAATGAGGCCCCTCCAGCCACTTTCCTGAACCAAATAATCAAGTCCACGTCCCATTAATCACTTTAATGGGTCCTTCTTTGTAAGTTAATTGCAATTTAATTACAATGTACGAATTCGGGTTAAGAATCTTAAGTTAGCATTTGCTGAATTCGCAAAAAATCTCACTGCCTTTTGAAAATGAATAATGAACGTTCCACTGAATTTTGAGACTGTATTATCCATGACAATCTGTAACGTCCAGGCCTATTAGGATGATTAATCGACCGTAAACGTCATTATTGGAAATTATCCAACACCAACGTTGGTAATTCACAAGGTTAATGGCCGTCTGAATAATGAGTCAAGATGCATGTTATGTTCTAAAATTATCACGTTAGGCATAAATAATTGAAACTGCGCCAGAAGCAGAATTCAGTGATTAAAATCGATTTGACGAGCCTGGAAAACCACAGTACGTCCGCCTCTTAATTGAGACTTAACCAAACGCCTCTTTGACGATATTTTCTCGCTTGTGGCCGCGGCATTATGCCGCTTTAGAGGAAGGTCACCGCGTCCTTTTTCGCCTCGAGCCGCCACTTGGAAGCTGATCGAAACGGGATTAAGAGCCGGATTTTCCTGAGATTATAGTCCCAGGTGTAATCGAATTTTATGCTTGCAGATGCGCGATTTCATACTAACATTGTCTGCTTTCATCGCAGTAAAAGCTGACTGAGTTATTATAAACGAGTTGGCGGATGTACACTTTCTTGTAGCTTTAAGTGTTCATAATGCAGGTACGACGACAATATAAGTAAACCTTGCTAAAACGAATCATCCTGAATTCAGTGAAGATTTTTTCAGGCAGAAACTATTAGCAGAGCAAAACAAGCGGAATAATTAATAGCACCGGACTCCGCGGCTTCGAGTACCGTAAACAGCACCGCCGAGACGCATGTCTGCCTTCCTCGCAAAGGGCGCGGCTTCAAAGGGCCGCCCTTTCTCGACCCTCCGCAAACGCGATAAACGAACCAAGTACTTCCGAACGGATGCAGCGTACCGGCAGTAATCGAGGAGGAGCCGGCGATTCATTAGATATACGCGAGCTTATCTCAATCGAGAGCGCCGTTCTGCACCTGCTTCAAGTTTTTCTTTTTTTTTCAGACCGCGACCGAGTCAAGTAGATGCACGCGCTAACCTAACGGGATTTCCTGCGGATATAGGCTTAGTCTCGTTGCAGAGGAGGCCGAACGCGTGCAGCTGTTTCTTTTTTTTTTTTTTTTCAATCCTGGAGCAACTCCACGCACGCGCGCACTCGTGGTAAGGAATTCATCGAGTGGCGGAAGACCTTTTTCCAAAAAATTCATAACTCACTGGGATAAAAAACATAAGCAATTACTTCTGCCGGTATTGCAGAACAGCCTGCCGCGGGAGTAAATTCAATTAGGATAATTTTGAATTGTTTCGGAGTGAGGCGGCGTCGCATAAAGAGAGGGCCGATAACGCTGATACTTTCCCATCACGTCCCTATTATGTCAGAGGATACAAGACTGTCGCGAACAATGTCCCGAAGCGCTCATGAATGTTTCATCGCGCAGCCGAGTCCGAGCTTCGGACAAAGCCGCGCTTTGGACAATGCGACCTTTTCGGGGGGGGAGGGGAGGGGGGCCATTGCGACGTAAACAAGTGCGTGCGCGCGCGGCCTTTTCATTTTTTCTAACGCGCAGCTGTCTGTCTTTACGCCTAGCCGCAGCCTAGGGATTTTCGAATCCGCGCGGATCGTAAATTTCCTTATACTTTACATGCCTTCATTTTCAGCTGAACTCGACAGTTTTTATTGGGGACGCTTATTCAGGAAAGTGGGACCTTAGAAAACTTTAGAGAAGCATCGAGAGAAGACCCTAAACATCGGGCATCAGTGCAGCGAGTGGCGCAGTAATTTCTCAAAGTTTTCACGGGCTAGATTAAATTTCGCAGCGCCAAGTCGAGATGATAAAGAAGCGGGAGACCGCAAGAAACTACCTTATAAAACTTTAGAAAAGCATCGAGAGAAGACCCTAGACAAGCCCGAGTCAACCCGCGTACTTATAATTATCTATATTTTTTCGTCGGTCACGCGAACGAAATTTGAATTTTACAGTTACTTAACTTGTATTCGAGGCCTCGGGAAAGTCGTAAAGCAGCAAGTCGCTTCGAACGCGAAAAGTCGTACATTGAGGAATTTCACCGCATCAGCATACAAATAGATCATCGTCGTGAGAAAAATATTCGGATTTCTAGTGGAAAGTGAACGGTAATTTTAAATGCTCCTTTCCTCTCCGCTTCCTCTGCCGGAGGAAATTGTTACTTCTTGTTTTTAGAGAAGCGTATCATAATTTAGCGATTGTTTTTTTTTCTTCAAAATTTCACTCGAGCTTAATCGGTGCAATTTATTCAGACACACCTACGCATTAAAAACCCACCCAGAATTATTAAGCATATTCCCTCCAAAAAGATTTCATGAATAATTTAGCAATTCCGATCTGTCTCTCTCCGTCTGCAAAATAAGAGCGTCAACGAAAAAGCACGCATTGCTCGCCCGACTAACCAAAAACTTTGATTAGAATTTCTGATTAGAATTGCTCGTGACAACGGCGTCCGCAGGGACTAACGGGGTTCCTCTCACGAGAGAAAGCGAGCGGATCATCCGCATTATGGTACGGCCGCGGCGCCCACGTGAAAAAAAAAAAAAAAAAAAAAAACGAAAGAGGAGGATAATAAGCGGATGGGCGGAATTATTGATGGCGCTGGCTTGCTTTTTCTCGGCCGGGCCATTAGCCGAGTTCTAGTCAAGGAGATCAATTGTTTTTTTTTTAGCCCGGAATATTATATTAAAATGAAGTGAAATTATGAAAAACAGTTTGCTTTAGTTTTTCTTTAAACTGCACTCCTCTTTAAACAATTTCTCATATTTTTCAAAACGTCCCCCTATATTCTGCTTTCTTAATTTTATAGATAACACGACGTACATGTATGCAATTTCCTAACTTCCGGAAATCGAAGAAAAATAATATTCTCTTACATTTTACCAATCATAAAAAAATGGTATTTTACAAATTGAATTTTCTACTGCAAACCTTGTAGTTTTCTAATTATTATATTAAGCGAGTCTATTAGACAAAGATTAAATGAAAAAAAATAAAAGAAAAACGATCCGGAAATACAGAGAAGGAAAGACGCTGAACCGTGAAATGGCAAAAGCCAATTCTTGATGTTTTATTAATAAGAACGCGTGTATCTCAACTCAGCACAGCGACGCCCAAAAAAAGTTCCTTATAATGAGCCTTGTGTACGAGCCTTCACAGTTCCTCCTCCACTAGTCACAATTAGACCGATCCCGAAGACTAAATTTAGAAGCCCACACTGAGAAAAAAATTTGATTGAATCAATGGAATTTTACTATTAACTATTCACAACTAAAATGTCACTTAAATTGGTAGGATGAACCCAATTAATTCTACAGTACAGGTATGTTGTTTTAACAGGCTAAGCTTATTGAT
>UCOL01005112.1:0-12570 GCA_900474335.1 Ormyrus nitidulus
GAATAAGAGGAAATGCGCACAAACTAATTTCCAGTTATCTAAACGATCGAAAACAAAAAGTCAAAATTGACCAACATATGACTGATTTTGAAGAACTTAATACAGGGGTCCCTCAAGGGACAATATTAGGAACTTTATTATTTATAATTTATATAAAATGACCTATTACATAGACTGCCGGATAATTCCATCTTATCATATGCTGATGATACTGCCATTATTGCAACAGATGATACGTGGGAAAAAATGCAAAATCAACTTAATAAACAACTTGATGAAGTGTCTAAATTTTATTAGTATTAGTTTTAAGTATTAATTATATTATATTTTATATTTATTTTCGTGACTGGCGACTACTTCATATGTGACATGCATAGTTTAGTTCCCAATTTTTAAATCCGGACCTGCGAACAGGAAATATCGTTTTCCTCTGCAGGATACAGCGCTTAGTTTAAGGATATATTGTATATATACTCATACTCTAGCGTGTCATATATTATGTAAATTATGTAACTCTGGTTTAATAAATAAAATAAGAGCAATCATATGAATTGTAAATTTTCAAAATTTAATCCGTTATATATTTTGAATAAAAAATCATAAGAGGATGGTCCAAAATAGGTTTGAAGATTATATTATGAAGCAATTTTGAGACTGAATGCAGATTCAGCAGGTCAACAAACATGTAAGCAGACTGGTTTAATCATACGAATAAGACACATTATATTTGCGTGTTGGTATGTATTAAAGTGTTAAGGATGTTTAATAGTCTTGAAAGTCTTAAAATCACCGGAAAAGTAAAATTATACGAAGTTAAGTGAGATATCTCATAAACGACATAAACAATATTAATTGTTTATAAATTAACAATAGCCTTCAGTGGATTTATTAATACATGATTTGAACATTAAGAAAATGGAAAATATAATGTATAAGGTTACTTAATTTTGCTGTTGAGGTAGGGTTGCACTAAACTGTTGTTGGTTTAGTCTCTTAACATATTTAAAATTGTCCTTTTGAACACACTAATTGGGAATGGACTTGGCATGTTAGACGCAAGCAAATTTCAAAGTCTTGAAACTGGAACGCTATACGAATAGGAAGATCCGTTAATATTTTCGAATAGCATATTTCGAGTTTGGAAAGTGTAAGTTGGGTTTCTATTGGGGAGGATTTCTATTACTAAGGGTTGAATATGTCATCAGGCGATATCTGATTGATGAAAAAAGAATAATTGGTCAAAAGAGTGAAGTATTTGTGGTTAATAACTTATCATCCAAACCTCTATAAATGAGTCAACTTTTAGTAGTTTCTAGATCACAATCGAGAGGATGTATATAAAGCTAGCGTAGCCACTTCGTAAGCCCGTGATCAAACCATATGCATATTTAGTTGCTAATTTTTTACGCCGTAACCGAACTTAATATTAAGCTAGCGTAGCCACTCTTTGTACCTCCTGACTTTATTAAGATATCGTTACGGGACTAGGGGCATAATTTGTTGCTAATTTGTTGCTCTTCCAAAATTTGCCGTTGGTTTCATAAATAGATTAATTAGGGCCGGAGTTATAGAGGTGGCTATGTTAGCTTAGTTCTAAGCTACGACGAGCTACGTTTCTGGGAACCGGCTGGAGCCACAAAATAAAAACCAATTGGCTTTTTTGAGCAACAAATTAGTAACGAAATGTGTCACCAGTCTCTTATTGATGTCTTTATAAGGTCAAGAGATATAGAGTGTGGCTACGGTAACTTAATATTAAGTTAGCGTATCCATTGTTTCTCAGGAACGGCTAGAGTAACAAAATCGGGTACGGCGTTACAAATTTGCAACAAAATATGCATATGGTTTAACCATAGAATTATGAAGTGACTACGCTAACTTAATATACTTATCGAGAGACTTGCGGTAGTAGTGAATATTTGGCAATCAGATGGTAGATTCAAAGATAGGAAAAATATGTGAACCAAAGTCAGAATTATAAAAATCAAAACAATTTTACATCATGAGTATGTATAAATAGTATATTTAAATAATCTAAAACTAATAGACGAAAAGCACTAGTAATCGAAAAGAGAGCTTCGTAGAACGCCTGAAGACAGATACATTCAGTGGCTTAATAGACAAGTGCTTTAACGGATAGCAATATTAACATACAGTAAGAAGACGCGATTCCCTTGTCTAATTAACCACTTATTCCCTTGTTTCGAAGATTTTAAAGCTGTCTATTTTGATATACTGAGTCCTTAAAAGCCTTGAACTTGGGGTACTGATTAAACAAGAGCATAAATCGAAAGGGAATCTAATCTTGCAACCAGAACTTTGGCACAAATTTTTTTTTTAATCTTATTTAACGTCGCTCTATTTATGCTGCCTTACGGCTTACGGTATGCTTAACTGCGACGGGGGTCGTCGGTGGTTTGGCACAAATTAAGCTCATTAGAGTTACCTAAGGTTACTATGTTGCCTTCTTCGTAACTTGATGGTTAAAACTTTTTTATTTGATATGACTTAGGACTCAAACTTTTAACGTAAAGAAATTTTGCAACTTAGAATTTATATTTTGTTTGTAACTTTTTTAGGCGATTTTAAGAGGACATGTAAATTTTTTAAACTTAGAGTGCTTATATAACAAAGAATTAATTAAAAATATTTGTATTTTACAGATCTACTTTTACAAATATTTATGTTTCAGTAATAACTGGATCAACTGATGGGATAGGAAAAGAATATGCTAAAGAGTTAGCAAAAAGAAATATAAACATCGTCCTTATTAGTAGAAACTTGGAGAAACTAAATAAAACTAAAGAAGAAATTCTTACACTCAATCCCGCGATAGAAGTTAAAATTATTCAAGCTGATTTTAGTAAAGGAAAAGAGGCAATTAAAGCTATTCAATTAGAATTAAAAAATGTACCTGTTGGAATTTTAGGTAAAATCATCTTAAACAATTAGTTTAATCGATTCATCATATTTTTTATAATTTATTTATTTTATTATTTAATATAACTTAATAAAAATAATAATATTATAAATTGTTTAACAGTAAACAATGTTGGAAAACTGACCGAATATCCTATGTATTTTGATGAAATTTCTGAAGACGACATTTGGGACACAATTAACATAAACATTGCAGCTGCTACATTAATGACCCGTATGGTTCTTCCGGAAATGAAAAAGCGTCGCAAAGGTGCTATTGTAAATATGGGTTCCGCTTCAAATTTATTACCTTTACCGTTATTTTCGGTTTATTCAGCAACGAAAATATACATAGAGCACTTATCAGATATTATTCGTGCAGAAAATAAAAATAGTGGAATCACAGTGCAATGTCTTTCACCATTTTTTATTAAAACCCAAATGATCGCGTATAGTTCTAAAACAGAGGTAATAATATTTTTAATGAGTTTTATATTTTAAAGCGCACATTAATATACCATTAATGTATTATTAATATACATTTATATATTATATTAATTAATACCTGTAATACATATACATTAAATATTTTATTACAGTTTCTGAGTGTTAGCACAAAAACTTACGTGAGGAATGCTATTCGTACTTTAGGAAAAGTAGATTCAACTACTGGATACTGGCTTCATGATATTAATAAAATACTTACTTTATTACTTCCAGTCAAAATAAGAATAATGCTTGGATTTTGGATCGTTCAATTAGGGAGGAATGACTTTTTAAGAACACAAAAGATTAATAAAGCCAGTAAACGTTAAACATTTTTTATGGTTTTATTTAGTATATTCACTATTTAAGAGTGCTTTGGAAATTTCAACGCACAATTACATAATTAAGTGTTGTCAATTACGTTTTTCAAACTTCTTATTTGAAAGTTGCATTTTGAAAATAAGAAATATAACTAATTAGTGTGTAAGTTACTATTATTCAAATTATATTTGTAATAATAATTTTGTAACGATAATAATAATAATGTACAATGAATTTGTATGTTTAACTAATTTTTTGTATTAATCGAATAATTTGCAGAACTATATAGACCAATTTTATAAAAATATATTATAAATAGCTCTATCCTATGTTAACTATCGTTATGAAAATAAAGTATACAAAAAATTCTTATTATGCATGACACTATTTCATATAATCTATAGAATAAATGTAACTTTCCTTTTTAATGGTATTATGGAGATCCACAAACTTCTTTACGTACTTGGTAAATATGTAAATCAGTTATATTATGTTTCAATTTGAACTGCACAAGAATTTGTTCTTATTATTACAATTTGTAATTTTTAATAATCCATTCAAATATGGTATAAAATATAAATACGCAAATAAATTTTTTATTTTTTATTTTATAATTTTAAATTTAATAATATACTGAGAATAATTGGCCGTTACACTAATAATTCATTTTTTCTTTTAAAATCTACTTATTCTGCAATTCATTAGAAAAGATTCCGTACTTACCGACTGATAGGCAATGTAGATAAATACTTGTCAGAAAGCCAAGTGTATGCGCATCCTTTTAAATAGAGGGAAGCACTGTACCAGATTCTACGCTGTCAGTGCACTATTGAAACATCTGTATAGGAACATCTTTTAATCCAGTGTTTTACTGGTAAGCTACCGCGCCTTTTTATGTATGATATAAGTATGTGAAATATTTAATTGAAAAATCTTAAACAAAGTAACGATAACCCATACTACAAGAAGCTGTAACAATTTTAAGATGATATCCATATAGCAATGACTATCACAACAATATTGCTGGGTTCTGCAATATTACATTGTCCCAACAATAATGTCGTGACATTGCCATAACATTGATAATAACTGATAAATTATTTGTTATGATTATAAATTTATAAAATATTACTTTGCTTAAATATGTGTTTAATTTTTTTAATGCAGAAAAAGTAAATACATCATAAACCATACAATATTAAGCAAACACTTTAAAAAGCACGAAATGCGAAATTACCCTTCTGGTAATAAAATAGACAAGTAAATTTAGCTCATATCAAACTAATAATGGAAAAGCCTTCGAGTTAGTAAGATCATTAAACTGTATGGTATATGGAGTTGAGCGAAATTGAAGTCTAACTTAAGGCGAAACTCGTTGAAGTTCGGTTAACCTTTCATGACACTTCGGCGCTTGTCAACGAGGCGAGAATTTCCTTCAGTCTAGGTGACTATCATCCATAATAAATGCTCTAATAGAACATTATATACGTTGATAATAAATTCATCAGCGTAGAATCTGCACTGCAATTTCACAACTTAGTAACACTTAATAAAATAATCTTTTTTTCTATACTTAATACGATTTTGACGGATGTCAAAACAAGCGTATAAAAAGATATTTTAGAAATAAATTATTGAACGACTTAGCAAATTTAATGTACAGAAAGTAAAACCTGTTTTTAATAAAAATTCTTAAAATTTAATACTCGAGAGTTATAGAGTACTAAAATTTACTGAATATGAATTCGCTGATATATCGGTAACAAACCACCATCCAGACGCTTATCGAGACGGTTAAAAACGTTAAACAAATCCAACCCGACCGAAGCAATTGCGCAAATTAATATTCTTTAATGAAAGCGTTCGGTCCCAAGATTAGAAAGCAGGCGCTCAGTCAGGCATGCAGCAGTTACTCGGACGTCGGCGTCGGTCGTTCGCAGCTTAGGGAGTCGGACTGGCTTGTTTGCGGGGCTGTGCAGTTGTTTGTGTGTAGTTTAGGGCGCGTGCAGGTATATGATACACGCAATGCAGTTTCGCCGCGAAATTAGGTCAGCGAGTTTTCGGCTAGAACAACGCCGGGCGCATGCCTGTGCCCACCTAGCATTCCTGCGGCACAACGAGCCGCGAAAAAACGACCTGTTTGTTTAAAGGGGAATGTACGCGTTTTTCGCCTGCGCTAAATAAACTGCCCCCTTTTTGCATGCAACCCATTTGTACCGCTCGGAGTTGGTATATAGGAGATGGGATTCGGCGTGAGTTACGTAGATTAGAGGATGAAAATAGGAGGGTTAAGGTATTGGAACGTATTGAAGCTTAAATTCATGTAGAGGAAAAACTTGAAAGCATAACAGCTACATATAGCTTCAATATTTCGTACGAAAGCTAATTTAAGCTTATTACTTTTGTGCACAGTGAGTATAACGGTTTTAGACAATTCATAATATTGTTTTGATGAAATTAGTTAAAAACATGTTTAAAGATGAAACATTCTCAGATTGATTTTGAATGGCTTCAAAAGCTTGAAAATTGAAAGTACGATAAATAAATTAAAATTAGTTAACACCTGATAATTTTTTTGTTATTCAGAAATATTTTAAAAAGTTTTAATGGAATTCAAATGATAACATAAAAGTATAAAAATTCGGGCTTTCGCATTTCGGTTAAAACTATACGTAATCGCTCAAATATAATACATTCCCAAAAATCCGAGATTTAAAAGTCCGCTGTAAGCTAACGTCACGCGCATAATTCAATGAGTGATCTCGAAAAAAGTTAATCACGTTTGATCGCGGAGCTTTCCCCGGGTTGGTTTCATTCGGCGCCGAGGCCACACAATAGTATCGCGATAGACGTGTAACAGAAGCGCTGCCGCAAGGGCCATTCAGAGCACCTGAAAGACGAAATAACCCTCTGCCGCTTGCTTGCACGTAGCGCGAGTTCCGCTCTTCGGGACTGGTTCGCGGCCACTTGCATCCGGCCTGGTTTATATTCAAAGGAAAAGGACCATTCAATCTATTCTGCCTCCCTCTTGCTCCCTCATCCTTTATTCTATTTGCTGCATTGTACCTTGCTAATTTCTCTGCTTTCCTCTCTCCCTCTCCGCTCGCTGAATCTAAATGCAAAGTATATTGTTTGCTGAGATACGTAATGCTTGCTGATGGTATTTAGAGGCGATTTTTTTTTCGCTAAATGCGCGGCTTTATTTGCTTAGCCGCGATTGCTTTTTCATGTTTTGGTCGACTGGCTGGTTAACTTGACAATTTGGTAAATGGAAAGAATGCATTTTTTTCGGTCGCTTTTGTTTTCTGTCATCTGTCGATAACGTGCATTACTAATGATATTTTATTTAAATGTGAATCAACTTTAACCTTTTTCAATATTGCATTGTATTCGACTGCATATTTAATAACTTTTTAATCCAGTGTATAAAAGAGTTAAATAAAATAAACAAAAGCAAGATTGAGAGATATTGGAAATTAAATATTATTGAGTATCTTAACAATATTTTATTAGGCTGACATTTGATTTATTTGAATAATAAATAAGCATTTTTTAAATATTTATTATTGAAAACGAAAATTTGTTTGTTTCATTATGTTAATTGTATTCTTGTAATCATACACTGCGAATTTTTATTTCTAATATAAATAGTTCTATAGAGTGAATATCAGATTTTCCCCCTTCATATGACAAATTTGGGGAAATTTCTGAATTAATAGTTTCTGATTTTTAAAATGTCAGATTAGTGCAATAGATTTATATTCTATATATATAATCTTTGAATTATTTTATGCGCGAAATAAATTTTACACATTCTTTTATTTCATGGTTAATACGTTTTCTTGTTTTTTGGCACCGTTCACAACCGCAATTTAATTGTTTTCTTTTCATATTTATTTTCACAATACAAATTGTGTAATGCAAGTGCATTTTTTTTAATTACTTTACATCTTATACCTTCAGATGCACTTTGAGGCGAAAAATGGAATATTGTAAGATAAAAAAAGCTTCCGCATTGAATAATGGTATCGTATTGAGTAAACTTCACGTTTAAATCAATTGTATTATCTATTAAAAATGTTAACTCAAAGTAGCTAAATCCCTGAAAGAATTTCGATATTTGCCGGCAGCAGCTTTAAATCGGCGAAATAATGATCTTGCAGCTGGACGCTGCAGACAGATCTCCCTTGCGGCCGCTTCAGCGAATACCTTTTACATAGAGGCTCGGCTCGCCGTGGGCGCCCGCAGTACGTAAGTACGCCTCTCGTACCTTCGCTCTCCGTACTTTGGCCTTGAATGGGAAACGTTGACCTCGGCGTTCCGATCCCGGAGCGTAACCGGTCACGGGGTTCCTTCGTCCAGTCCGTCTCTCGCCTGTACGTATGAAAATGCTGTATGTGCGCTCTCCTCTCCTCCCCCCCTCTCTCTCTCTCTCTCTCTTTTCTCTCTCGTGACTAGCTGGATTAAAGCGGTGCGCCAGCGCAACACGTGAACGCAATTATGATCTATCGGCAGAGCTGTAATAGTGGTTCATTGATCCTTTGCGGTACGCGAGATTTATAATTAGAAGGCGATTTTGCCTTGATAATTGTAGCGGTTTAAATTTTGCAATTGATGCCCCTTCAAAGAAGACGTTGTCAGAGGCCGCACAAAGATTTTGCTTGGTGGGACGGTGTTGCGTAACCGATTTGAAGGATTGAAATGTAATTGGTAATTTTGGAGCTCAAGGGCGATAGAAGACTGTAAATTGTGAAGCTTTGAAAGAACGTATTCACTAGGAGAGTGAATGATCTGTCGGTCAAAGATTTTATTTAAATTTAGATAAATATGTTTATTGTAACATATCTATCGTTACATTTTTTTAATACAACATAACAATTAAACATAACATTTAAAAAATGACAATATAGATAATAAAAAACTTTAATAAACATTTTACATAATTATTAAAAAATATTAACTCTCATAGCAAAAAAAAAGGAAAATTCAAAATCGTTTTTTGTCCATAAAACAAAGAAAAATAAATAAATTGAAAAAAATTATAAACTTAAAATATTAGAAAAAGAAATTGAATAACATTCACCCGATAAAAATCGGATGAATATTTCAAAAGTTATAGCCAACATACACATACGCATATACAGGCTCAAAAAGTTTTTTGCTTCAAAATAACTTTTTTAATTAGTCTTAAAACACGATTTTAAACAATTTTTGTTTAAAAATTTGTTTTCCCTATAACAAAGCTTCCTTCTTGGGGAAGCAAAAATAATAAATCTACTTTTATTATCTTACGTTATTTCAAAATCGTCGTGCTATAAACACATTAATATTTTTTAAAAGTTTAATAGGTAGTTAGTCACGAAAAAGTTTTTAAAAACAATGTATCATTCTATGAGGAAACAATCAATGCAATTGAAATACATTTTATATACTATTACAGTTATTTTATTCGACTTAACGCTCTGAAACTAGATTATAAAAATGAAGCACAATTTATTCTGCTTTTCATTTTTAATTTTAGTGAATTTGTTTTATTACAGTGAGTACATTCCAATTACTTAATAACATAGGATAAATTCTTTGCGTCGCCATTATTGAAATTTTTCTTTTTTTAAAGAACTTAAAAAATCCTTGCCTGACTTTTACAGCGCAAAATACGACAGCCTCTCCTATAATTAATGGCTGGCCTGTCAAACGTAATCACTTTAAGTTTCACGTATCCATTCACAAAAAGTTTGGTGCAAGCAATGAGTACAAGTATTCATGTGGCGGTAGCATCATAAGTGAAAAATACATCCTGACCGTCGCTCATTGTCTAATGACCGTCCAAGACAACGTTGTTCAAGAGATCTTCTACCCTGCCGGCAGAACCAAAATTATAGCAGGTACAAACAGCTTGGATAGACCAGGAATCGAAAGGGATCTTGTTAGAGCCTTCATCCCCTTAGAGCACACTGCAGGATCACGTGTTCACGCAGACATAGCTGTTGGAGAAGTGAGATATAGTAGAATTGAGAAAATTTTTAAAATATTTCATCCGTGTTGCATTTTTAGTTAAACGCTGATTTAGGATTACATCAACATCCAGACAGACTAGCAATCATCCCTTTGGAAGTATTGAATCCACGTTCTAATGTCGGCATTAATCAACAAGCTATATTTTGTGGATTCGGATATCATGTACTTGCAGAAAACAGCAATGGAGAGCTCTACCCAGAGAAATACCATAGCAACATAAATAGATATTTGAATGTTCAAATACTCGGCAGAGACGAATGTCCAACTTTTGAAACCATGATTTGTGCAAGCATGAGCAGTGCCCAAACGACTATATTTCGAACAGCTTGTTTTGTAAGCACAAATATTATTTTTAAACAAACTATTTTTCATTCATAGGGGGACAGCGGATCTGGATTAGTTTACAATAATAAAATCATTGGAGTTCTCAGTTACGGACCTTTTAATTGCAAGAAATTAAAACCTATACAATTCACGAGACTCAATGGATATATGAGATTTATCGAAGAAGCTCAGAATCCACGCGGTGACCACCGCAATATGCACGTTTTGGATGAAAAGCCAAAGCCCAATGATGGATCAAATTCCAGTTCTGCACGTTTTCCTTTCCAAAGGGAAAATTATCATGGCGGACTTGCACAACATCCTGGGTAACTTGTGTTCCAGTAACGGTCGTACAAAAACTTTTATGCACTTCAGCGTTGATTTGGTTCTAATGATGTAATTTATAATTTCAAACTTTTTCTGCATTTAATATTTTTAATAAAAGATTATGTAAAACTTAAAATAAAATTTCAATTTTAAAAACAATTTTTTATAAAATATTTCTTACAAGAAAACTATACAAAATGCGGGCTACAGATTTTGTCCAAAATCCAGTACACATCTTTTACCTCATCGATGACTTGTGACAGTACGACAATGACAGCAAAATCTAATTTTATTCAATCAGATCTTGTTTATCCGCTTCCTACAACCAAAATAAATATATTTTATATATTACTAGATACATTTCGAGCCTAAAAAGCTTGATTAAGGTACATCCGAAATATGTTAAAAAATCAATTTTAATCATTATTCTGACTTAAAAAATAGTTTTGTTAAATAAATAAATGAGTACTTTTCTTTTTTGCTCTGTCTTCTTGTCTGCTAAAAATTGTCCTGAAAAAAGTAAACAAAACACGAAGTATTTATTCAAAAATTTAAATTATAATTTTTCTTGAAATAATTAGTATACTTTCTAACAGACGGTTCTTTTTTTTAAGTTGAACTTGATTACTGCACAAAGACTTGGCTTGTACAGTTCCAAACAACTTTTGAAAATTGCAAAACTGATCTTTTACTCGCCATCACACAAAAAAAAACAAAAAAAATTGAACTGTGATCGACGAAAATACGTTTAGTGGAAACTAAGATTCAGGCGTACATCCATACAGCCATTTTTCAAAAACCATATATTTTGATTCCTGGCACCTCAAAATACATTTATAACATATTTTTACAACAACTCCAAATATTACTAATATATCACAAAGCTTCCTTTGGGAGGAAGCAAAATTGACATTTTTTGATTCTGAAAAAAATTAATATTCGAATACCTAAAAATATATCTTAAAGTTTGAATCAATCCGCAAATCGTAAACTCCTCTAGTCAGCGTTGTAAAGGACAGAATGAATGTATTTTATTGCAATATATTTTCTGTACAAGAACATTTTTCAAATAACTGCACACCAAACGTAAAATAATAAAAGCTTGATATTTGTTGAAGTATTTTCGTTCGCAAATACTAGAAACCTTTATAATCCATCTGAAAAAATAACGAACTTGAATTCATATAAAAAATAATACGTATATAAAATATTTAAAGCTACAATTGATGAAAAAAAAATATATATATAAAGAGCTTTCATACAACTTGAATTTCTGCTATTCATCGGTCTTTTTTAGATCCTCCAAAAGCTAAGTTTACACCATGTAAACCTGCACCAATGTCATCCTTGCAAAAACAATTACACCGGAAAGCTAAAGGTTGTTATCCCGAAACGGAAGCCGAGCACCTCAAAAGGTCAATTGCACCTATCCCAACTAGCTCGAACTCGGCGTCGCAGAGGGCGGAAGACTCTTGATTAGGAGCCGCGTGTCTCTCCGCAGCTCGGCGGATTTGTCGAACAAATACGACATGTGGACGCAACGCTCGGCAGTCTGCGCGGCGCCGCGTATAACAAGCTCCTCCTCGGCGTAAAAGCGAGTCCTTTCGCGCGATGACCCGACGCGCGCAGAGCCGCGGATTGTTACAACCCCCCGCGACTGCCAAGCTACATTACCGGAAAATTTCGCTCGCGATCGATGACCCAAGGAGAGAGCGAGCTTTCAGCTCGAGAACAGCCGTCTCCAAATGGAGGGCTCTAGTTCCGAGTAAATCATTTTGGGGCTTCGCCGCGCGATGATTCTGCGCCAGGAATTTCTGTATTAGAAATTCGCGCAAATCGAATTACTCCGAGATTCGATAATGAGGGGAGGATTCGCTTGGGATTTATTTTGGAAAAATGCGGAGTCGGAGGTTATGTTAATTAATCTTATTATTATAATCTTAGTATATTAATCGTGGAAAAATGCTAAAATATATGCACTTATTTTATTATATAAAAGTTAAACGTATACATAAAATGAGTGGTTAAAATTATAATCCTTAAATATATTTCGAAATTATAATTTTTAATATATTTTGAAAATATTGGAAATTTAAGGTGTCTTATCAAGGAGCGCGGTAGCGCTCCGAAGGCAAGTATGGAAAAAAGCCTGAGGACGACCGCACTACTATATAC
>UCOL01005113.1:0-12564 GCA_900474335.1 Ormyrus nitidulus
GTGTGTGTGTGTGTGTGTGTGTGTGTGTGTTTGTGTTTGTGTGTGTGCGTGTGTGCGGGTAGGACCGAGCCGCGTAGTCGTAAGGGAAACGCATATAGTATATACGTGTGCGCTCTTTTTCAGCTTTTCTTGCTCGTGTCAGTTGCTTTTCACTTGTTACGTAGGTCCTTAATACACTACGAGACCTGGTACTGGTGTATATCTGTGGTGCGAAAATCGCTGTGTATACGCCTGAGTGTATCATGTGCTTAATAGCCCGCTTGTACGTATAAATTTATATATGTATATAATATAACCTATATGAGAGTTTTTCGAGGCGTCGCGGCGGCTTTTCGTCGGGAAGAGTTTAGAGGGTATCTTGGTTTTCTTTCATTAATATGCTAAACGAGAGCGTCTCAGATACATACACATACATCGTTCCGTAGTTCTTTAGAAGACACTGGAGTACATATTCTCGGAGATTATATTTAATTGACCGTTTCGATTTGGAATTGTGGAATTATGGAAAATGCAATATGCAAAGGTTTTAAGGAGACTAAAAGAGTTGCGTGACACGTTGAGCGCGAAAGCTCCCTTGACTGTCGAGAGCCTGTTGGCGTAAAAATCACGGAATGAAAGGCTCTAATTCAAGATATCCGTATAAAAATGAATAAAAGACGAAATTCGATCTTTGAGGTGGCGCGCGTCGCGTCCCGTCGCGTGTCAATTCGGAGGATTTCCATAAGAATGCGCGCACGCTCGCATATATGTGTATATATCCTTAGTGCGAATATATATGTATATCCTAAATTGAGCCGCCGCGCGCGCTTGCGCGTTAAATCGTACATGAAATGTGGTAATATCGCATATACACCAAGAGTGTCCTCTATAATAAATTCAGCGCTTCACTCACTCTTTCTGTTTGTGTCCGCGTGTCTTGCCGCGTGCGCGGTTTATTTTCCAATTAACGCGCTGCTAAAGAGGATCGAGCCGCTTCTCGGATTTTCGATTTTTAAAAAGAGCGTTGTTTGTCCGTCGATCCCGCTTGAGCTTGAGCGTTAAACGATTTTGAACGAACTGTGTGCAGTACAACATTCACCTGTGATCAGCAGTTACGCCATTTCCTCAGTTACCATATAAATTTATATATTAGATGCGTACGGTTGCTATGTTATATTATATGAGGGGCGGCGTTTGCCGGTGGTTGGAGCCGCCTCGTATTACGTTCCTTATCCATAATGATACTTAAGCCCTAGTAACCTTATCTGTCTAAGAGAATTTTGTCGTTTGTTTCGTCTTGTGGAGATAGGCCGTGGCTATACAAGGCCCACTATAAAAGTTCAATAGTCCTTTCGGTGGCGCGCGGTCATTACTCTAAAAGTCGCATCGCGGTCTGCACTGGTGCACTTGGTTACTTTCATTCGGTCAGCTGGCCAGGCGCAGCTCGCTGCCGCGGGCGGCGCGTCGTCAGTTGTGCCTCTCGTTGTCGTCGTGCCAGGTGATGTAGGTGGACCAGTAGGCGAAGTTGAAGACGACGAACATGAGGGGGAAGGCGAACCTCGCGAAGACGTCGATCTGCGCGCTGCCCTTCGCCCGGCAGCTGAACCAGCGCTTCTGCAGGAGGCCCCAGCAGCAACGCTCGTCGCGCGGGCCCGCCGGCAGCCTGCTCAGCCGGCGCAAGTCCTGGGCGCGCAGCAGCTGCGCCGCCGCCTCGGCCGCGGCCTGCTGCTGGAGCATCTGCTGCTCGGCGGCGGCGGCGGCCGCGGCGGCGGCCAGCAGGCGGTGCCCGGGGCTGCGGGAGCGGGAGCGGGACCGGGAGCGCGGGCCCTCGCTCTCCGTCGCCGAGGACGAGGAGGGCGAGTGGGAGCGCCGGGGCCTCTGGGAGCAGCGCGAGTGCGGCGGCGAGGGCGAGGGCACGGGCGAGTCGTCGTCGGGGCGTCGGTGGGGTGGCCGTCGCTGCTGCTGCTGCTGCTGCTGCTGCTGCGAGCGGTGGTGGTGGTGCGAATGATGGTGGGGGTGGTGGTGGTGGTGCTGCTGCGAATGCTGCGAATGCTGCGAATGCTGCGAGTGCTGCGAGTGCTGCGAGTGCTGATGCTGATGCTGATGCCGGGCCGCCCTCGAGGCCGAGGAGGCGCGGCTGCTGGCACCCGAGGCCGGCTGCGACTGCTCCCCACCCTGCTGCTGGCTCGAGGAGGACGGGGCCGACTGGGGCTGCGAGTAGTAGAGGTGGCCGCGTGCCACGTCTCTTGATCCGGGCGCTTCCTCGTCGAGGCTTACTCGCCATCCGCTTCCTCCCGAAATAGGTACGTTGACCAGTACGCGAGATTGAACAGCGCGAAAACGAGGGGGAATATTATCCGCGCGATGACGTCGATGCGCTTGGACCTCGTCGGGAACTTGGACAGCCACGACCTGCAGCAGTTTTTTTTCGGCTGCTGCGGGTGAATCTCGCACTGACGCATCTTCTCCATAGACATGCTGTCCTCCGCCTGCCGTACCAGAGGCTTCTGGAAGAAATGCGCTGCCTTTGATTTCCAATCTGGCGCCAGTGGCGGCAAGGTCTTCGGGGGGCAATTATCGTGGGAACGAGAAGTCATGAGAGAACAAAACAAACAAAAAAATACGCTAAGTTTTCTTCTTTCTCGTGCTAGTCATTACAGCGAAGCGTGTACATTTAAACCGTCGCACCCTGTCCGCCGACAATCCTAGGCTCAATCTCTTTTAAACAGCTTTAACTGCGACAGGCTGCGACAGGCTGCGACTCCGCGGTGATAAGGTCGAGAGCCTCCTTTCTTCTTCTTGCACGGCTAGCTCCGAGTTTCCTCCTATTCTAATAACCAGCCAATCCAACCAAGTACGCAACTGCTTCAACTATTCAATTCAATTGGCTAAATAAAACTAACTTTCAGCAGACTTGCTTGGAGTTGGCGAGCAGCTAGAGTAGAAATTTCGTGGTTCATCACAGGAATCTCCTTTTCGAGATTTATTCCAGCATGCATGATTCCAGATTCCAGAAAGTTCTACCGGAGCTTTTCCAGCATCAGGTCACGAGCGAGCAATGAATTAGTAATGAATTTTAACGGACCACTGCTGGAAAAACTGCTTATAGCGAGTAACTCGAGCTACTCATGCAATTTGGTGCTCTCTCCTTATTTTAGAAAGAAATATTGATTTTAGACAGTGAGACACTTATAGACAGTGAGAACGAATGACACGGAATTAATGCTTTCTAAAGTAAACAGAGAGTCAATAGAAAAGAGTGCTGAAAAGTGTCAAGTGACATAATGACATAGAGTAGCGTTTACCCCGTTGATGCGAAAAGAGTGAAAGAGTGAAGAGTGAAAGAGTGATTGTCGCGATTGTCGCGGTCAAGGGGGTAAAGGCTGTAAAATCTAAATTAGACAACGAACGACGAAATGAAGACGAAAACAGTAAAGGAAGGCTCTCGACTCCCATACCCTCGGAGTGTAGTTTGTGTAAATGCGTGAATAAAAGCGGTGGTGGGCGAGTCGAACAGACACTGACCATGGCGAAGTTGGCTGTGCCGTCCGGCTCGAAGGGTTCCGAGGCCGGATCGACGGAGGTCGAGTGCTCCATCTCCTGATACTTCTTCTTCATATTCTCACGGTGGATGTCGCTGCGCGAGGCATAGTTCACCAGGGCGAACTCGAGCAGTGCCCCGAAGACGAACGTCAGGCAGACGCCCGTCCACACGTCGATGGCCTTCGTGTACGAGACGGGCGGCAGCGAGGCGTTTATACCGGACGTCTGCGTCGCCATCGTCAGCAGGGTCGTCACGCCTGGAAGAAAGCATGCAGCCCTTTTCACTCGAGGCTTTTTCACCCTACGTCTTTTACTTACTCTCGTCCTTTACTTACCCAAGGAGACCCGCGCCGGGACGGCGCTTTGATCCAGCCAGAACGACACCCACGAGACGATGACCAGCATGCAGCAGGGAATGTAGATCTGGATGAGGTAGTAGCTGAACTCTCTTTTGAAGAGCAGGTCCACCTTCAGGCAGCTGTACTCTCCTGCAAAGCCAAGAAAAAGCATCAGTATCCAGCACACACCAGCCTCCGGCCTCCAGCCCCCAGCCAGCCTCCACCCCACACTTACCCGTGTTTGTTTTGCTGTTACAGTAATCCGTTGAAAACTTCTCGAGCGTAAATCTCGGCAGATGCAAGTTCTTGACCACCTGCACGGGATCGCCCTCCTTCCACAGGAACACCAGATCCGCTGTCGTCCATCCGTCTGCGGAACCATAATTCATTATTAGCTTTTACCCTTCGAGGATAAATTTTACTTTTCCCATTTCTACTTACAGCTGGCCATTCGCAGAGAACATATTTGACGGTCGAGGGGGTACAGTTTTAGATTCATCGGGCAGGACAGTGTCAGCGATATTCTGGAAACAAAATTTTAGTCGTTAGAAAGAGAGAACCTTCTATCTTGCTTAAAGCAAATATTAATACCGAAAGAAAGCTGCGCCGAAATTATTCGCCAACATTGACAATTTCAATATTTTACTTTTCAATTCTTACATTTTCTCCTTCCTGAAATTTCTGACTTTCGAATTTAACCCTTAAACGTCCCATTTCCTTCATGATACGTAACGGTCTCACTGGGACGATTTTGACCCCAACCACACAGTGTTTTTTGAGTTGAAAAATTTCATAGATGTTCATTGACTATCTCTTCAAAGAAGAGTTCATGTTATTTACATAAAAAAAAAAACCGCTGCCAAGTCATTGGCAGTTAGCTTTTATTGTACAAGTCCGTATTTCGAACATGAAAAGGGCGGTAATTTCAAATGAAAAGAGGCCTTGCTGTGAACGACCCCAGTGGGACGTTTAAGGGTTAAATTAAAAGACCTAAGAACTCTTACCGTATACTGTAAAGCACCGATCCGTTTGGAAAGATTCGAATGTACACGTTGGGCATGATGATGTTGTGAAAATGGCCCTCCTTCTCGTTTGCAAAAAACAGATCGGGCATCCATACTCGGCTCGCATCGGTGAGAGTCAGATATTTAAGTTTCCCTGCGGAAGATCAAATCAACAGTAAATTCACGTCTGACTAGTAAATTTACTTGCAAATGATAAAAGCACATTTTTATTGCTTAATTCGTCACCAGTGCAATAACTCGTAATCTTACCACCAAAGTCGTTAAACCGAAGTCTTTCGTCCATCCATTGTTCTCGGAATGTCAACTGAACGGAATATTCCTGCGGGCAGAGAAGCAGCGATCAGCCAGTGTTTCTCTCCTTAATCGTAATGGTAGTTTTAAGTTTTAATTTTAATGCAATCCCGCGGCAAAAAGTTACTCTCGGCTTTCCTACTATTTTCGTTATCTAATCGGAAATTCAATTAGCGCGGCCACATGGGATTTTAAGGACGCTGAATAAAACTCTGTCGCGCTTATCCATTTTGTGGAAAAAACTGTGCAAGCCAGAAAGCCGATGGAGAAAAGCCTGTTTACTGTAAAGCCGACTTTAAAATCCCAGTGTCTCTCTACTAGCACGAAAAAAAGGAATAGAATAATGCAGTGTACATATAGTTATTCGATTTGTGCATTAATGTAATCAGAAAAAAAAGAGAAAAAAAAGGGACTGGTCATATTCTACACAAAACAACTGTGCACGCCTTTGTTTTTGTTTATATATAGATATACAAAACACAGGCGTGTACAGTTTGTTTTGTGTAGAATATGACCAGTCCCAAAAAAAAGAGAAAAAAAAGAGAAAAAAAAAGAGACGCGCCAATGAAATTGAAGTACCGTGTTTGAACATTAATAATGATGGAAAAAGAATCAGAGGTTTACTCTCTAAGTAAGTGGGGCTTATTGAGTATTTACAGGGAAAATGACTGAACGAAATATAAAATAAAATGTCTAAACGACTGAATCGTTTTAAAAGAAAAAGTTTATTGGCCGTCTGTAGCAACCATCAACGATATTCAGAATACAAAGTCAATCAAGTAAGATCTACCTGCATGCTAAAATGGTAAAATTCTTTTGGTGGCTTCGTAAAAAAGTGCGATTTTGAGAATTTCACGTTTTTTCGAAGCCCAGAAGTAACAAGTAAGAGGAAGAGCGCAAGTCGGCTGACTTGGTGCTGACCGGTCGGCCGGGCTCGCCTCAAAGCTCGCACTTATTTCAGGCAGGAATGAAAGCTCCTTGATAGGAGCGAGGCCGCAACAAACGATCCACAGTGCAAACACAGAAATAATCATGCAGAAGCCGGCAAAGCGAGTCGTGTCAGTAGAAAGAAAAGTGTCGGTGACTGACTGAGTGGAAGAGAGAGAAGAGAGATTGCGTGTGGGTGTGGCTGTCGTGTAATCATTGCTAAAGCGTTGCAGCTCATTCAAAAAGCGTTCTCTATCTACGTTTATTACGTGTAAATCGTGCAGTTTGGCTCACAGTTTCAATTGCAGCTCGTTGCTCTCTGGACATTATGGCTGCGTCTTCCTTTTATTATTTTTGCTTTTTCCCGAGTCTGGAGTCCCACCCGCTCAACGCAAAACTTTCCACAAGCTCAAGTGCTTGTCGGTTAAATTGCTTTAGGTGATCAATTTGAATTTTTCTGCGAGAGAGGGTGCGGCTCCAACACCCCAACGTACGCTTTTCTGCGTGTTCAAGTAGGGAGTGATGAGAGAGAGTGAGAGTGAGAGAGAGAGAGAGAGAGAGAGAGAGAGAGAGAGAGAGAGAGAGAGAGTATCCGCAAGAAGTTACGCAGGAGATAAAGAATGAGTGAGAAAGGAGGAGAGTTGATGTAACCGAGTGTTTCTATGTATACAGTAGGAGGAAGAGCACAATAAGAGAAAAGAGAACCATAAAGAGATATCGCTTCGTGCACCTCCTCATGGATGAGTGAGAGAGATAGATAAGTGAAATCATTCATTTGCCTTTCTTTCCTTCCTCCTCGTCAAACCTTTAACGCGCTCTCGAGTGCGTGACGTTCCGCCCATCCTTTATTCCCACCCGACTGTGAATATAATTTTCGTTCGTGTGTGTGTCGTTCGTTTGTCGGATTACGTAGACGCGGTTGTCAGGCGGTTCGCTGACCCTTCGATCGTCCGCTGGATTACGTTCGCATCTCTAGGCTTTTCCCTTTTGTCGAGATAAAAAAGCAAGTAAGCTGAATGTCGCCCGGAAAGCTATACATATATTATATTCACTGTAACGCAAGCCGGCGCCTAATGACGTCAGACTTACGCGTTACCGCTAATGCTTTACTCATTACAAGTTTAAGCGGCTCGAAATCAAAGAGATTTCAAGGCGCGCCTCACCCCTATCTCTATTTTTTCAAATCACTCAAACGCCAGCTCTTCTCATCTCTGCAGTCTGTAGGCGTTCAGTGTTTTCTTGCAATTCCCTAATATCGCGTGACCTACTCTGCATTCATTTTCCTTTTTAACTAACTTTACGACTTGCGCAAATCACTTTCGGTGATGGATTGCGCGAAGCAGCGAAAAACTTGTTAAGAACTGCTTACCATTTAGGGCAGGTGTTACTTCAAGTACACCGCAGACATCGAAAGCTAGTAGATTCAAGATATATAAATACATTAAACGTGTACGTTATATATAAAGTAGGAAATGCACGCGATTCGTCTTGACAGTAACAAGCCGGAAAGAATAAAAACGGGCACATGGCATTTACGTCTATAGGCATACACGCAAAGGTACAGGGATAGAATACACATCACATACATATTTAAAGAATTGGAAGCTCGCTGTGGAGGCTTTTTTGGCTCGGCATAAAAGCAGCAGAGCTGCCTGGGAATTTTTTTTCGCAAGGAGACAAGAATAATCCCCTTGGCGAAATTGACGGCTGCGCGGAGATTCCGCCGATTCGCGTGCCTCGACTGGATATTATGTGCATATCGCGTGCGCGCCTTTCTCTATGCGTCTATGCGAAATCTGGCGCCGGTTCGCTCTCTCTCTCTTTCTCTCTCTCTCTCTCTCTATACTTATTTATGATGGGGACGACGATGGAAAACGGATTGGCTGCGCCAGAAGAAAGAGAGGCAAGAGCTTTATTTATATGCCCGACGCGCGAGCTTTCCATTCTTCTTCCTTTTGTTTCGTTTATATATGTATATATATATATACGAGTCGCCGCGAAAATACAATATTCAGTCGCACCTCCGGACGTTAAATGGATATTAGAGACTATATGCCGGCGCGCTCTTTGTTGGTTGAGGCTTATAGGCTACTGCACGCGATGGCGCACAACTGACGTTGAGAGACAAGCCCGAGCGGGAAAAATCGCGGCAAAAGGAGAAAAACAACAGGGCAATGCTACGAACCTCGCACTGCACTGATTTGCTTTAAGGCTTGGGGATAAATTGCCCGATGAACATTCAAATCAACAGTCTTTTTCCTCTCTTTTTTTCTTTCCTTCTTTTATTTATCCGTTTTAATCTCGCAAACTTTTCTCCCGAGAAGCTTCATTATAATTAATTGCTTTTTCCGCGGCTCGCGGAACGAGAACGAAAAGAGTTATTATTACTAATAGAAGAATATTCAGGCAAAGGAGTTTGAAAAAGAGTGCTTTTTGTGGAGGAGTGTAAATGGACAAGTCGAGGGACAAGTAGTAAAATACACACGCACTCTTGGCCGCAATTTGCAGGCCAGCCGCATATCTCAGCAACTGTCAAATAAATCATCCGCAAAAACAGGGAAATTTCCTCGATACACACATCTAGCGGGGGAAAAGCGGCGAGGCTGCGCATCTCTCACCCTGGAGTACGTGCGTGATTGCGTGTCGTGTTCAGCGCTGAATTTACGCGTGTACACACAGACATCTCAATTTCCGTTCTTCTTCTCTCCCCCTTTTTTTTATTTATTTCCCGTCTGCGTGCTCGGTCGTCACGTAGTCAGAAGCTGAGCTATCTAGCGCTTTTTGTATACGGGAACGAGCAATCGTGTAAATCCATTTCCTGACCTGTCTTGGCCTCGCCGTACATTGTGTTTGTGTGTGTGCGCATATATGCGTCGCTATATAGTATCTTCGGCTCCGCTCTCCATTTTCAGCCTGCTCCTCCTTTTTCGGTCGAGCAGAGAGACGAATCGACAGAGGGCGGAGTTATCATTACGCGAGGCGGTTGGGGGTATATGGGGAGGAATTTTGCAGCGGCTAGTACTTCGAGAGAGAGAGAGAGAGAGAGAGAGAGAGAGAGAGAGTGCAAGGCTTTTTAATGGCCGCTGCAGGCTAACGCGTTGTTTATGACTTTCAGCCGAGCGCGCGGTTGCTCTCGATTAAGCCATGGCTGCCGTATTTTCTCGCTTTCATTTTCTTACTTTTTCAAGAAGTTGCATGCTGCTAGGCTATCTAAATTGCTTCTATCCTTAAATTACGCAGCTTTTAACAACTGCATTAAGTGGCTAATTAAAAATAAATTTTAATAACATAATTTAATAAGACTCGGGATGATGGATCGTGGCTGTGGAAGCTCGTACAATGCGAATCAGTTCAGGGAAGCGTGAATGACTGATGACTCTTGATATTCGGTTCTATTGTACCAGTGTGAACCGCCGGTATCTCTGCATGCCGAGCAAATGTAAATAACGCAAAAGATTCTTTATTTAACGAGACTTGACGAGCCACTCATTTATCAAACTCATTACCAGTCGGTACAGAACCCACGATTAATAAAATAGTTTCACCTAAGTTTAACTTTACGTAAAAATCCTCAAAAGATTTACATTATTTCCGTTCAGCGATTTTTTTAGTAACAATATATTTATGTATGATGCGGGTTCAATGCTAATTCAAACATCGCAATCAAGAAGTTTGCCACATGTAAAGAAAATTTACAGTATACATCAAGGTGACAGAAAAGTAACTTTACTAGAGAGAAAGAGCAAGAACATAGTAGAATAGTAATAGCAATTATAGTAGCACAAGGAACAAATTTTTAGTAAAAATTAGCAAGCTTTAAAATTGAGAATAAAATTGATTATTCATTTCTGTACGATTGAAAAAAAAATGTGTTCCTTGCAAGAATAATGATAAGTAGCAAAGGAAAACATCGACATTATCAAGGATAAATATAATTTCGTCGCACAAAGTACTTTACAATTGAAATTATTTACAAAACTAGCAGTCATCACAAATGCTCTCACTGTACTTTGCATCGTCCCATCCAATCTGAAAAAGATAACGCAGATCGCGAAGAGCAGATTGGCTGGATATTAAAGGTTCGATCTCCCCCAAGGAACGAACGCATAAATTTGCAAACACCGTAATTAAGGTGTGGCGGCGGCAGCGCAAGAAAAAGCAAGAAAAAGCAAGAAAAGGAGAAAAAAGGAGAAAAAAGGAGAGTTGCGACTGAGAAAAAAAGAAGAACCGAGAGCGAAAAAAGTCGGATCACTTTTGGCTCGCGCTGCAAAGGGAGAGTAGATATACAGGAGTAAGCTTGAAGCTTCTCTCTCCCGATTGAATGCAATCGGCGACGCATCTTCATTAACGACTCGACCGTCTCCCAGCAGCGCTGCTCCCAACTTCCGGATTACCAGGTCGACCAGGTCGAGTTTCCCTCTCTCTCTCTCGATATCATCGCCCACGCGCTCCCATTTCCATCCAGGGAAATTTCCCTTCTCTTGCCTCGCGCTCCGAATGAAAGGAATAGATAAGGAGACGCATTTCGTCCTCCTGACGAGTTCCCGAGTTGGGCCAAAGCCCTATACTACCTCGACTTTTTTCGTGCGCCAAATAGAAAGAGAAGCTTTTTTCATTTAGCGGCTTTAAACCAAACCCTTTCCATTAAATTCCCGAAATCTCTGCAATTTAGCTGAACAGTACCCAGCGATAATTCCTCAAGTATCAGCCTAGCAGCCTGTAGCTTTGTACACAGCTTGATTAAAAAAGCGCGAATTCAACGAAATATCGTGAGACCAGGGCTCCTAAGCCAGTCGATATAATTAAAATTTAGATCTCGGAGAGACTCTTTTTTTCACAGGGTTAAATTAATTAAGAGACCATGACATTATTTCGGGCATCGTCAGAGGCGAGTGGAGCGAAGAAAAGCCCGCTCGGCTTTATATTCGCAGTTGAATGAGAGAATTTCATTGCAAAATGCGAAGGAGAAAGAGAGCCTGAACTAGAGAAAAAAGGGTAAAAAGGGCCACAATCAAAAATAAAGAACCCGATAGAGAATGAGAAAACGGAAAGACAGCGGGAAGAAAACTTTACAGTTTAAATATTATAAAAGCTAGAAGAAGAAAACGCTTTTTTTTAAGTATAGATGACACTTAATCGCGACTTGTAAAGTAAAGTAAGGTGAGCTGGGCTGAGCAAAGAAATTAAGGAAAAGAAAGAGATTAGAAGAAATGATCCGATTTCTTTGAGGTATAAACTGTTATTTATGTGGATTCACATGCGAAACTCATGCTAAATAAATTTTCGGCTTTTAAAAGGCCGATTCTTTTATGATAAATTTAGTAAATAAAAAGTCGTGATTAATGAATGGAGCAGTCGACGTGATAGAGAGCGACGCCGCCGTGACAAAGGGGCTTCCGGTTCCTTGCGCGACGAGCTTTTGTGCGCCGAGCTCCATTATTGTGGGACGTACGCGCGATACGCGCTTGCGTAACGCCTAAGTGAATTCCTTTTCCCACTATACGTACCTGACGGAGGCTAGCGTATACCTTCGCCTCTACGTATGTATATATATATATACGTATACGTATACACACACCGATAAGCAATTTACCGACAGCATCTACCGTAAGCAGAGCTTTCAATTCGCCAACTCACTTGTTATTTCCTCCTCTAATTGCGTCTTTTTTATTAATTTCAAACATGACACCCACGTTGAGCCCGCTTGAAAAGTTATTTACAGTTGTACGGATGACATTTTAAGTTGCTGCCTAATTGGTAAACATTTTTTTGTGCATTCGTCGTCGAAAAAAATCAGAGAATCGGCATAGAAAGTTTTTGCATGAAACGAGTCAAGGAAAAGCATCATTAATATGTCGAGAACAATTTGTGAACAGTCTATCAGAGAGCTTATTGCTAAACATATGGCGTGAAATATTGTAAAATATATTTCGACCTTCTGTCAGTGTCGGTCTTTTCTTTCTTTATAGCGCAGCAAGTAAGCAGATAGAAAGAGAGAGAGAGAGGGGAGGGGGGAGGGAATTTTTATAGACGCGAGTAAAAATAAAAAAAAATAAAAAAAAACAAGAGTAAAAAGTATATACACACGAGGCGCGTTTTTGGCGAAATTTCATCAAAGGAATTATTTTTCTCATTTTTGATACAGTGAAGCAAAGCGAGAAAGCAGCAAAAAGGAGCACCTATACATAAATTCTCTTTTTCTTCGACTTGCCGAGTCTTTTCTGGCTGAGCTGGTGCACCAGTGCACTGCAGACACTCGTGTACAAGTATATAAAGTCACACACGCGACATCCTTATTTCTCCATATACGCATATTTATTATTATATAGCTTCTTTCAATATAACAGTTAAACGAGTCAAACGGTATACAGCCAATATATACTTATTTTTACATGTTCATCTTTTATTTCAAGATACATACGACTATTTATATATATATATATATATCATATATATATATA
>UCOL01005114.1:0-12569 GCA_900474335.1 Ormyrus nitidulus
GGGGGTGGAGATGGAAGAGCAGAAGAGGAAGAGAGAAAGAGAGCCTCGGAAGTGTCGTCTATCTCGTTATGAAAGTGAAGAGAGGAAAAAGTTGAGAAGAGCCGAGCCGCTCTCTCCGCGCGACGTATTCTATAAATAGATTGTGTTTCTCTGCGTAAAACGGGTTAACGGGTTGGCTGATTACGGGAGCAGGCGAGCGACGGAACAAAGGACAGCGAGAGCTGAAGAGAGAGAGAGAGAGAGAGAGAGAGAGAGAGCAAGGGCTTTCCTTTTCCAAAATTTATACGTCCGAGGGGCAAAAAGCTGCCGCGCTTATTTATGCTGCGGCCTAAATTTTCGCGAGTTTCATGGTGCGAAAACTCCACTCTCTCTCTCTCTCTGCTTGGGCATAAATTTCTAAATTTTGATTTCTCCCCCGTGAGTCTGATAGCATCAACGATTTATGGATTTTTCGCCGGAGAGCCTCATTTGAATTTACCATAGTTCCATTTGTTTAAATAATAACCATTCGGAATTCTCTCGCCTCCGTCCCGACATTATTTATAAAGGATGTTGAGTAAGTAAGGCGTAATTCTTCGTTGGGAGAGTAATGCCGAGAGAGGTTGACGGAAATAGATTGAAACATATAGTCGCAAAAGTGCTCTGGGATGCGTTTCCCTCAAGCGCGATCACATTACGTACTTGTTTACATTTACATATAGATAGATTTCCGTAACTTTGCTCACCAGCCACTCATATTGCTGTTCAATTTTAAAATTTCATGTTTTTCCGACTTCCAAGCCAATTCGAAAATTGTGAAGGAGCTCCTGAGCGTTGCTGCAGTTATTTTTCCGAAAAAATCAGAGCGGTACTTCTGGCATATATGAAAACGCGGGTCCCTTTTGAGAGAGAGCTTGAAAACTTCCTTTCATTCCCTTTTTCAATTTCCTTTTTTGCCCGTCAAAAGCTGACTCGCAATTTAGTTGCTTGCAGTGGCTCAAAAAGCTTATTACATTTCAATTTATCGAAATAAACAATTAAGCAGAATTAATTTTAACGGATAGTAGAAGACACTCAACCCTTCATTTTCTACCACCACCAACATGCACCTCTTAAGATCCTAAAAAATCAACAAATCTGCTAAATTCCCAGCAGCAGCGAGCGAAAGAAACACTGACCACCCAAAAAATCTAATGCATTAATAAACTACGCGCAAACACGAGTCGCTCGCCCGCGCGAGATAAACAGACGAGCGGAGGGCGGGTGGGGTGAAGGGTCGCTCGCGAGCCTGTAACCGGGTCAGCAAGCAGGGGCGGACAGGTGTGCAGCGCAGCCAAGGTGTGAGCTGCGTGCAGGCCCTCGGCCGAATTACGCCAGTCGGAGTCCTCCGCGTCGTTTTTCGCGGCGATGATCCCGCGGCGCGAGTCGGGGTGTCAAAGACCGCGGGACTCTCGCGCGAGCCGCTATTTTCGTCTAGACCTTTTGCAGACGCCGAGGCGTTCGATGGATCGGGGCTCTCTCCGTGTCTCTTGCCGTCTGCGGGCTCGACGAGTATCGGCTTCTGCCTTCGAAATGAAGCTTTTTTTGCGACTTCTCTGCACTTTTACGAGGGACTGCCTCCTCGTTTGGAGAGGGGATTCGGAAATTTTTCTCTTGGAATTTATTTTTCAGGGAGTTATCGTTCGATTGCGAATATTGGCTTTTCCGTCCGTTAATATGGTGGGATTATTTCGTGAAAAGAACAGTTTTATATTATTCTATCGAAAGCAAAGAAATTAAGAAATATTCACAACGATATTTTTACTCGAGATTGCCCCCAGTCGATTTCGTTTCAACTGAACGTTCGAACATAACGCCATCCATAGTGAAAAATCTCGAGCTTGCGTCCGGAGCACATGAAACTCGTGGAGGTTGCTAGGTATGATAGTCAACCTGATTATCCAGTCACTATCGAGCCATTATTCGATCCATTATACAACCACTATCTACCCCCATTGTTGGACCATTGTCCGATTATTATCCAACCATCATGGCCAAGCATTATACCTAGCAACCTCCTCGCGCTTCGTATTCTCCAGATAAATTCTCGAAATCGCCCACGCAATTCCATTGTGTTCCGACAATATATCAGCGCGCGTTCGAATTCCATAGTTTCTCAAAAAAAAGAATTCACTCGCGTCGAACTCGGCTGTGTTTACGATCAGCGGCGGATCATGAGTTCGTTAGCTCCTCGCGTAATACCGCGCGGTCCGCCGAAAATAAGACTCTCCCGCGGCGGCGGCGGCGGCGATTCTCGTTCTTCCCTTTTAAACCCGCGGCTGGACGCTTATATTAATAGCCCCCGACCGGCGCTGCCGGCGCTCCGTCTGCTTATATGCATTCGCTCTAATTTTAGAGATCTTTTTTTTCTTTCCTCTCTTCGAGAGCGCAAAGAGCCTGGATTGAAGAGTAAATTAGGCTAATGGCGGGGGGCGGCCGGTGTCGCTGCTCGCAAGTGGAATTTTTCGCCGCGGGCTCCGAAGCCTCCTCGTCCTCTACTCTCCTCGTCAAAGGGATACAGTGCGCGGGATTAAATTTTTTTTCCCTCCCCCCCGCGCCCCGTTGACAATGTTTATATATCTTTTTCGCCGCCGCGCTCCTCGTCTCTCTGCCGAGTTTGCCAAATTTCTCCTGGCAGCTGCTGTCAAAGTAACCGTTTTTACGACGGGTTGCTTTACAAATATTCTTAATCGCGCTTTTTTCAAAACAATGAGGACCGGACGAGCGCTCGGTTTTATTTATTGGCTCTTTGAAAAAGTGTGTGTTTGCGTGCGTGCGCGCGCGCCTCGCGTTGGTTAATGAATTTTATTTTCGCCTCCGCTCTTGAACAGGTTGCATGCAAATGAAACACGTGCTTAGAATTTTAATTGTATTGAAAATGTGTCGCGCTCTCCTGTAATGCAAAAAGAAGTTAATAAAGGTAAAATATAAATGAATTTTTTTAATCACGTCGCGAATTATTCATGCGCATTTCTAATTTCGTCCTCGTTTTTTTTTTACTTTTTAAGTAAATTTCGTTCGAAAAATTGTCAAGCAAACACAGGACGAAGCTCGGCGGAGCGACCGTCGATTCTTCGCGCGCAATAATTTTTCTCGAACGCCAAATAAACGCGGCGTTATAAAAAGCAGAGCTGGCGGTGCGTCAGTGTAGCGAGCGAACGGTCGCTTTAGACAAAGAAGATATTGCGGCGCGAGATCCGATGCATCATCGGTCCGAATCAAGCGACGCATAATTAACAATTGCCAAGAGGGAGATGAAATAGAGACTGGGAAAAGAGAACGGAGGCGGAAGCAGCTAGCTTTCTCATTTATCGTCTCCTTTTCGTTCGCCTGGCCATTCCCCGAGACTAATTGTTTGGGGAAACACGCGCGCGGGGGACTACCACGTTTCGATGATAAATTTAGAGCGTAACTTGTGCCCGCCGAGAAAAGCGTGAACTACGCGGCGCGCGTATAGTTTTAAAAAGAAACTTCTGTAAAAAAAAAAGAATTTTCGGCGGCGTCCGTTTTCCTTATTGTTCGCGGGCCGAAAATACCTCCGGCTTCTCTCCTCTAATCGACACGAAAATTAATATATAAAATTCTAAAAAAAGGCCCGACTCTCTCTCTCTCTCTCTCTCTCTCTCTGCTGTGTGTGTGGCGCGCATCTCGGCCGGTTTCTGGCAGCGAGTCAAAGCGCGCGAGAGGGAGGCCGCGACGAGGCTCCGCGGAATATCAAAAGATTTCTCAATTTCCGACGCTTCGCTGCATTAAGGGCCGAATTCAATCTTTCATCCGGGGGGGACGGAGGTAGGATGCGCGAGCCCTTGTTTCGAATATAAATATTTATTTCCTCGAGCGCTTTCGTTTGATTTGTGGGGCGAGAGAAATCGCCGCGATATCGGATGGAAATACGAGATATATATAATATACGTGTGTGTATATAATTCGCGAGGGTATTTGCCGGCAGAGGACTGTGATTGAAAAGCGGTCGAGAAGTTTCCCTTTCTCTTCCTTTTTTTTTTTCGTTCCCGTAGCCGTCAATCGCACGGCGGAATTGCATTTTCCTTTTTTTTTCTAGGCTCGATCCGGCCGCGGTGGTCGCCGACTAGGAATTAAACGGATTTATAAATCAATGTCCTCCGCTCGCGCGCTTTGTAAACGGCGCATAATCTATATCGGTTCGAACGCGCGGATTATCGCTCGCTTATTTATATATTTATTGTTTCTACCGCGTGTCAGTGCACGAATTTATATACACAGAGAACGCGCGTTATAAATATCATTGGGGAACATAGAGTTAATTTACGAAAATTTCTCCAAAAAAAAAAAAAAAAAAAAAAAAATCGAGCAATCAATCGCGAGATCGGATATGTACATAAGCTCCGCGAGAAAAAAAAGGCCACAAGCGGCGCGTATCAATCCACCTGACCTATGCAGAATCGCGTCTAAACTCCGATCTCCCCCCGCGGCGAATTTCGGGTTCTTTTTTTTCCTCCGGCACTTTACAGCATTCGTCAAGTCGCGCGGCGGCGACGGCGGCGGCGTCACTGCCAAGGCGGCAGAGCCAGGAGAGAGAGGATCGAGAGGGGCCCGGGCTCAGAAGTGGCGCGCTTTCGACAGCACTTTTCTTACCCTCTCCCCTCTCGATCCTCTCTCTTCGTCGGCCGCCTCCCCCGCCGCCGCTCGTCGTGCATCGCGATCGCAATTGCCTCGCTCGCGTCTCCCTCCGTCTCCCTCTCGCGATTTTTCGCTAGCCTTCCTCCATTCTTCGCCGCGGCGGCGGCGCGCGGCTTTTTGTTTTATATTGCGCGAGAGCTGAGTCGCACGTGAGCGGCATCGGAATACATACAGCCCCGGCAGGCCCAGCGGCAGAGCCAGTCGCAGTCAGCAGAATTTTCCATCGCTCCCGGCGCAGTTCTCTCTGACTCTCTCTCTCTATCGCGCTTTCCTTTTTTCTTCGAAACGGGAAGTATTCCAGTTTTTTGCGCGGCGTGAAAAGGCAGCGCGGCGATTGACTTTTTTTTCAGCGAGAGAGAGAGAGAGGCAAGTTCGTGCGCCGCGCGCCGCCTGAGGATAATGGCTCGGCAATTATAACGCTTCTGACGATTTAATGGCAGGTTCTTTCGAGATTTATTTCATTGTCGGCTATCGATTTTTCAGCGAAGGCGGCTCTCTCGCTCTCTCTGGCAATTCGCGCATATGTGCTGTTAACGAGTTGTGAAGTATGAGTTTGCTTTAATGGCACTTTTTATTTTTAACTTTGCGATTCTTCTCCTTTTTTATCGGCTGCTCAATGGCTTCTGCTCTAAGTGATGAACTTACCGACCAACTTTTTTCTGATTTCTCTTTGAACTATTTTATTTTCCTCTGCGTTTAATTGACTTTTTGTAACAAAAGCTTAGTTTACCACTCGCGAGCTCTGCTGCGTTTTATTGAAAGTGCAGCGTTTACATTGCATTATATTTTTCTATTAAATAACACTGAAACCATTTAAACCGATCTCAAAATTGCTCGAAAATTGATTTTCGGCCCGTCGGCACTTCCATCGAGGCAATTTCAAAAGCTTTCGAAACGCACTCGCGTCTAAAAATACCGTAAAATGTTTGTTCCGAGGAGAGGCCGAATCATCAGCGTCAATTTTAATAAAGAAGCATTAGTCGCTGATTGCTCGCAACCGAATTTTCGTAGCCGATGCACTTCGCTTGAGAAACAATAGGGAAGCGACGGTGCTCCTTCAGCGAGCGAACGTCGTTAGGAGAGTCGGCGCACTTAATTCGCTTGAAAGACGCGAGCAGCTGAGTGCTTCTGGCGGGCCGCTCGATGCGTGCGCGCTCGATGCGTCGCTGCATCCGCAATTTCACGGGCCGGTGAATTGGCGCCAACGGCGGAGGCTCTCTCCCCTCCGCTGATAAATCGGGCGCGCAAAAACTAGACAAAGTTCGCGCGCGCGTCTTGTGGCTTAATAAAATATTTATCGCGCTCGCTTTGCGCAATGTATCCGAAATTTTCCCCTCTTTCCAAACCCCCGCACTTTGTTTTCGAAATCATGAAGATTCGCGCGGATATATTTCTTCGTTTTGCAATGCTTTGTGTTTACTGACTCGGGATTCGTGGGCGGACCGCCGGTGCTTTTGTATTATTAATAAAAGCTTTCTGATGCATGTTTGCAGTGCGTGATTTTGGAATATATCAAAGGTGACTAGCTAAAATGATAAAATTATTAATTGCATACACGGTTTTTCTTGCATCGCTCACTGTGCTGTCACTTTTGGCAGGGTTCGTGCAAAATATATAAGATTGCTTATTAAACATATTCAGTTTACCTATTTAACACCAGACAGATGTCACGAATTCGTAACAAAATCATCTTAAGCACAAATAATTCTTCGTTGCGAACTATAATTACTTTTAAAACTTTGTTCTCAATTTATTTTCATAAATTTAATAAAATAAAATGTTTCTCTAATTATATATATATACCCCACAGTCCAATCAGTAAATAATACCGCTCTGAAAATAATGTCACTTCCCTTATCAATAATGAATCGGCTCTTTGTTTAAGTCGAGTAATGAAATATTGGCCGCAGCTTGAAAAAGACTTCTAATGACGAAGCTAAAGGTAGAATAGCTCACGCAAAAGATCAACATTAACAATTCACAGCGCGCTACTTCGACCGATCCGAAGAAGCAATATTCATTATTGATATTTTTATTTATAGTATGATTATTATTGTTATAAAGCTGGAGCGTTACAGCGGCGTTGAATATGACGGCGGAATATGGCAGAGTGGCACTACTCACTCTGGTACTGTATCAAAGAGAGAAATATAGATCGCGATGAATTCACGCCTAAAACGCTATGCAGTGCCATATGGAGAAACTAAGCCATCGAATAATTTCTCCATTTACTTCCATATTCCGTCCTCCAAAAACCGTCCTAAATCCTGAAGCATCTCGAATCAACTTTCCACAAGCGTCTGTAAAAGAGCGCGCACTAACGTCCCCCGCAATTCTCTACGTTCCAGAGCACATGAAGCAGCGTCGGGCCGATTTCATCGAGTTCAGCCCGTTGCCAGAGGGCCAGAGGTAGGCTCGCGACAGCAAGCAGTCTCAGCAGCCCCCCTGCCGCTCGAGCGATGAGGCAGGTGGTGGTGCTGGAGCCGGCGGGCAGCGTCCTGGTAATCCGGCAGCACTCGCTGGCTGGAGGGGCGGCCGGCTGCGGGAGCAGCCCGGCGACGTCAGCCGCGAGCATCGTCCACCAGCCCATAGCGCCGCGCAATGCCCTCGAGGCCGGCCAGCAGCAGCAGCAGCATCATCGCGCCAACACGGCCGCCGCCGACCACAATCAGAACAGAATCGTCGTCGTGCGCTCCTCCGTCCCGGTACGTTACACGGCGGTCTTACCGGTGGGGAGAGACTCGTGCTTGTAGTATGCATATTGGATTAAACGCGTTACTGCGACTCTCTCTATCTCTCTCTGCGGTCGCTGGTAAAGGGAGGGACCTTTCGCTTTCTTATGCGAATTGGGTCTCGTACGGTTCGGATTCGAGGGTCGGGTGAAGAGCGAAAGACCCGACGGGATGTATTTTCGTTGCGATTCGGATAATTTTTTTTATTATTGATTCGGGAAACGGTGCTAAGAATAGGGGTCTGTGTGCTATTTAAAAATGGGAGAATGAATTATGTAAAGGACAACGGCATTACTATCGCGGGGGCTTTATGATTCTTCATGAATAATAAGCGAAGCATCGATTGAAAGTAGTCTGCGCCTGAAATTGTTTTAAATTTGAATTACGGTTATAGAGGCTTCGGTAAAGTAGGTTGTTCGTAAAATTATAATACTTTTCTAATCTGGAGCTACATTAATCGCCGCGGCGTCGGAGCGAAAGGTGAAGTTCAATGGGGACTTTGCGTGATTTTTAATTATCATCTCATTTAAATTCAATTTTCAATCGATTCTGCACACGGAATAATAATCAAGATATAAAATCGAATAGAATTGAAAAGCGCTGTAACCTTCCCGAAAATGGGACTAAACCCCAATCCAATCCAAGCTAGACCGAAAAACTGATCCTCAGGCGGCAACGTCAGCGGACCGCAGCCTCGGGTTGAACGGCAATGTCGTGGCCGGAACGACGTCGACGACGACGACGACGACGAAGCCGTGCGATCGCGGCGAGCAGCAACACCTGCGTTCTGAGAGCAACAAGAAGGACGAGGATCGGCAGCATCGACAGGGGAAGGAGGAGGCGCAGTCGGCCGGCAATGATCCCAAGACCGATGCACTGCCGTCGGACGTTGGCTACAACGGTGAGTTTATTGCATATATTTGCTTTTGTTAATTGGACTTTTTTCGCTTTTCTTGGAGTTTTTTTTTTTTTTTTTTTTTGACGTGACAAGTGACGACTGATGTGCTTAGCAAAGTAGGCCATTGACCCGTCACGCTAAAATTATGTAGGGAAAAGTAAAGTTAAACAAAGTTAATATAGACTTAATTTTCTATTGATTCTTTTAATCGATTTCCGCTCTAATCGAGGGCGTTAAATTTTTATTCCAAAGGCGCAAACGACGAACGCAATTGTTTCAAACGGCCCGCGCACCAGTCGTAGAAGAGAGACAAAATTTGCCGGACGTCAATAATAAACGAAAGTCGGGGCTGGAAATCGTTGGCCGGGCGCTTTGTGAAAATGATTGCTCGGGCTAAGTGATTAAGCCGCGCGGCGCGCGCCATCGGGAACGGATTGCAATCAAAGTGCGCGGGGGGCGGGTCAATCGATCGAAAAATAAAAAGCACAGGCTAAAACAGATGCATCGAAAGAAGATCAGAAATCAATTATCGTCGCGCGCGACCTCCGTATACGCCGGCTTTTGTTTACGGGGGATATAAATCACGCTCAAACGTTCAAAAATCTCTGAACGTCTTTCGATTTCGCTTTGAATTTATTTCGAGGAATTAGAAATAAGCAATCGCCTCCTTGGAAGAGTTTAATTTGCCCAATCTCGACAGACCATATCGGCGCCGATAAGTACCTCCTACAAGAGTCGACGATCCCTTCGAAAAAGAAGCAGCGCGCTTTCCCCGAGGACCGACGAGGCGTGCGATAGAACGCATCGTCGTCTTACAGAATTTCCGGCCTAATCGGCCCTCGTAAAATCATCCGATTGAAAAGTCGCACACAATGCCCCTTGCTGCTCGCCCGGCGGGTAATCGATTCCGAACGAGAGGTCGCCGTGCTCGAGCAGCACAATGCAAACGCGCCGAACGTAAACACAATGGCCGGCCTGATTCAATGGCGAGTAAATTCAGGGGTGGGGTGGAGGTGGAAAAAAAGTCGCGCGTGCCCAAGTCCTCGGACCCAAGCTACAGGGTCAACAGCGAAACATCAACAAGCGTTTTAGCCCGGAACGGTCCACTCCATATCCTTCCTCCGCTGAAGAAGTGCCTTGTTTTCGCGTCGGCCGAAACTTGTCGTTCTCCCCCCCCCCCTCCTCCGCCGCCCCCGGAGGGGGAGAGGGAGAGGTTTTCGGCGCAGGCGCGAGATCGCCAAGGTCGGAAAGTTTTCCAAGTTCTGGCGATAACGGTGGGTTAAGGTGCCTCGAGCACGAACTCGATTATTAGATAAGGATTTTCACTTTTTTTGTACGAGTCCTTTTCGTACTTGACAGCGAGGAAATGCTTTAGGCCTTGCTTGCTTTTTAATCGTTTGTTAAACACTGTCATTTCGCACGTAATCGCCTCCCTCTCGCTCGCAAAGCCGAACGTTTTTTTTTTTCGAGCATTGGAATTCTAAATTTAAAAGTTGCCGCGCTCCCCAATTTTCATTTAAAATAACTTTTTCAATTCACCCCGCCAATCTGCAATTCATAGTTCTCGCACTCAGATTCCGCGGAATCCACGAAGAATTTTTATTTTTCCATTTCAACGTTCGCCGTATTCGCTCTTCAATCTCGCGCGCAAATAAAATTATTTACCGACCACCTGGCAGCCGAAAGCTCGAAAAAATGCAATTACCCCCCTCCGCCGATATATCGAGTCGCGTGCAACCGAAATCTTTTGATCTCGACTCGTCGGAGCGCACGAAATCCCCCCCAGGCCTAATTCTCGCGCCTCTCATCCGGCGGCATAAGTCGCCGAGCTCCAGCCTCCTCCGGGCTTAGCTCTCTCTCTCTCTCTCTCGCGATCTCTCGCGAGTTGCTGCTCGTTCTTTCGTGAATATTAGGCCAAAGGCGGCGGCCTCGCGCGATTCATTTGGCCGCGCGCGCGCGCGACGTTCGCCCCCCCCGGTAAGCCGACCCGGCTGGCTGCTGCTGCGGCTGCGCTATACATTTCTGCGCGGATAATTCCGTTCGCTGTAATTGGGATTATAGTTTACGACGCTTAACCCTGGCCCGCGGCGGCGGCGGCGGCGGCGGCGGCGGGATTTGCTCCGGCCGCGTGCATGTACAGGTAAGCTCTCGTGGCGCTTGGGATGGGGGGTGGAGGGGAGGGTGGCTTGAGTTACGCGGCGTTTATTGCGCGATGCCGCCGTTGCTGCTGCTACTGCTGCTGCTGCTGCTGCCGCTCGGGCGCGGCTGTAGCGTCGCCTTTAAGAGCGCCGGAAGCGGAGGTGTGCGCGCCAGAGGCGGCCCGAGCTTTTACGAGCCGCTCGCGTGGCTCCGAGCTACTTTGCCGCGACTTTTCGATGCTCAAGCTCGAAAGCTATCTCGTTCACGGGGTATATGGGGGGAGGGGAGGGTGGTTTACTAGTTTTATTCCTCAAATTGCTTGATTGCTTTATTGTTATTTTCCTCGCGGCGAGAGAGTTGAGCTATTCCTGCCGGCGTGAATTCGCGTTTTTCGAAGGATCCCAATACCTTTCTTGCATAGGCTGTTTTATTTCATCTGGAAACTAAAACAATTGTTTATGCGTTGCCGTGGAAGGTAAAATAAACGTTTTTAGGAAGATTGCTCATTTTTGATTATTTATTTTTTAAATAAATTTAATTCAGGAAGCTCCGCTGCAGGATCTAATTAGTAAAATTCAAGTTTCCGGAGAATAACTTCCAGTTAACTTAATTCCGCTACTAAGTACCAACAAGTACACGACTTCGAGTAAGCCAAACGTGTTAAAATCCAAATTAAGACTGAAGCAGGTTGAACTCGGGAAACGCGCTCGTAAAAAATATGGGCTCTAATTAATTCAAACAATTCGCTTAAAGCTCCATAAAAGGCAAAAAAGCGAAGCCTCGGGCCGAAAGCTCAGTTTTAAGAATCCCCCTGATCACCCGCGCCCGTTCGTTAAATATTGAGCGAACTAAATCTCGAGCATTATACGTTATCCCCCCCCCCGTAAAAGTCCGCTCCTTACTTTTATCGCTCAAACAAGTGTTACGCAAGAAATAGCACGTAATAACGCTCGGCCGCGTATATAAAAAGGCGGCGGGGGGTGGCGGGGCGCGCCGTGGAAATAAGCAAGAAACAAGGTAAAAGAGCGCTTATTATTCAGATGGAAGTCCCCTGGCAGGGCCCAGGAACTTTCTTACTCCCCCCCCCCCCCTCCCGCCTTATCTGCTCGCTGCTCTCTATTATTTAAATTGTAAATGAAGTCGATCGGAGCGAGTGTCTTACGCGGGGATAAAAACTGTTTGACTTGCATGAATTATCTTACATTAAGTGGGGTACTCTCTCTCTTTCTCTCTCTCTCTCGGTCGATGTGTGCGCGCCTTTTCGCAAAAGGGATCCGCGCGCGATCGGTTATATTGCCGTCTTGAAAAAAAAGACACTTTGTTCGGCGCGCGATGCTTTTTTTAGACCGCCTTTTATGGCAGCTAAAACGCAGGTAAGGAGTGTTAAAATTTGAAGGCAGCTGTAAAACCTCGCACCTCTTCGTAAAACTTGAATACGTTACGTCTATCTTACCTTCAAAATGCTTGCTTATAAATAATTTAGCCGCTGTAGCTGACGTCTTAGTCTAGAGAAGTGACGTCTCTCGCCTTTCTTTTTTTTTCTTTTTTTTTTTAGAAAGCACGAAAATTTTGTATTCCGCTTAATATGCTTCCTACCAGATTTACGCTTTAACATGGAATAAAAAAAAGCACTCGCTTCACGGCGCTCGCAATAAATCCTTGCTACTAACGTCAATAAATTAAAAATTACACGTAGTCATTTCAATTGGATTCCCCTCCCAGTCGCGCTATAGACCAGCACCGAACGGAGGAAGCAATTGAAAAAGAAAAATCCATCAGTAAGGAGGAGAGAGAGAGAGAGCATCGATCGAAGCCCTCTCACTTGACTCTCCTCTCGCGTGCGGCCGCGCGGTATAAGAGACAATAAAACAATCAAGTTCGCGCGGGCTAAGTCCCAATTTCGCCGGGGCGCTCAGAGAGAAAAAGCGCTTCGACCGTCCGGCCGCTCTCGTATTGATTCGTTAACTCGACAAATCCCCTCGGCTCGCGCGGCGCGCATTTTAAGCGGGTAAAAAGCAGCTGCGCGCCCGACAATATTTAGATACGCAGATGTACGGCGGGGGGGATTATCGCTTTGAGAAAATTCCGCGCGCCCGATAATCATCCCAGGATTCCTCGAGTGA
>UCOL01005115.1:0-12557 GCA_900474335.1 Ormyrus nitidulus
CTAGTTTTCTTATTACTTGCACGCCTTGCTTAAATATTATTAAAATATATTTAAATTAATTACTAAAAGTAGCGTTTATTGGTATCATAAATAATTTATGTTACCAATAACAAAAGAAAAGAAATTCTGAAGTTAAAAAAATGTTTCTATACTTACAGCAATTTCCTTTAAAGCAGAGTTTTAAGCAAAACAAACAAATGTTGCTTTTCTACCTTGAATAGCTGCATTTCTTGTCATTGAATTCAGCTTGTCCTCCCTGTAAAAGTGAAAAAAAACAAAGAATCAATTTCTTTATATTTTAAATAATTCTAGTATAAAACAAGAAATACTTATCTAACTAATTTTGATTTCCTGAAGGATTCTTCTACTGCTATCTTCTCTTGCTTTCTTCTGTACCTTTGCCTTGAACTAACCTCCTAATCAGCTGATCAGCTGATAGATAGTCATTTGTATAAGAATTGCTGCCAACATTGCCAGTAAAAAAAAAGAAAAAGAAGTTTCAGAGTTTATGTTTTGACAACTCCAAAAAGTGAAATTAATAATAAAGTGATTAAATTAAACAGGAGTGTTAATTAATAATTACAACAAAAAAAGCTTTTTTGAATGCAGTTAACTATTGTATTTATACAGGTACTTATAAAATAAATAAATATAATAAATAAATATAAAAAAAAATACAAAAATATATATACAGTATTTTGTACATAAACATAATATTAAAATTATTAAAATATATTTCTAAAATATAAATGGCAGTTTCCAGGATGATAGGCATCATAAAAGCAGGGAAAACAATAGTTTTCCCTACACCACGAGCATTTTATAAATGCAACTGCTGTACAATTGCATGTTGCAGAATTAGGTAAATTAAAATTTACTTGAACGACATTAGAGAATACATATCTGTGTTCAATCAATTTGGCAGCAAACCAGGAGTATTCCAACATATTTTTATAAATTGGTGCTGACAACTGTTGCAATATAATGGAGTGAATTTTGATAGCATCATCTCGAGAATTAATTTGCCTCTTCTGCTCTATTAAGTAAGTACTATTTTGAAGTCTTTTTATAAAAACTTTTATTTGTCTGTGGACGTAAGTATCCAGAGGTTGACAATACATTGTACAACCTGGAGGAATAAATTTCACAGTACATGAATTTTCACCAGAAGAATTTTTAAAATGTTGGTAAAGACTTGCATTTTTTTGTCCGCTCCAGGTATCCAAAATCAAGGTAAAATCTTCTTTTACATAAGGCTCTAAAATAGCATTCAGGTACTTTGAAAACAAAAAAGCAGAAAGTTTTCCTGATTTAGAGCAAACTATTTCTACATTTTTATATTTTTCTGTTAATAAATCAATTTATCCTTGAATTCTAGGACCAAACTTCCCAGTTACTTCTTGCAGACACAAAAAAACTTTTGGCAGTAATCTACCTGAAGCTGTGAGAGTGTATTATTGTGCTGTGTACGAATGTGTGATTTTGTTCACATCTCCAAGATATGCATTAACAATTTTTTGGCCAACATGTTCCAGAGTACGATCAACATTGGTCCTGTACTCGCACCCCATCTTATCTGTATTTATTACGAAATCTAAATTATATCTGCTGGTTATTTCTCTAATTTCTGCTTGATAAGCAGCTGCTTTTTCAATGTCTTCAAGTGATCTGTGTTCTATAGGTTTAATGTACCTTGTAATTTTTCTTTGAGTTATACCAAATTCATGCTTAAATCTGTTTGTCCAAGCAATTGAGGAAGAAAACTTAAAATCACTGGAGTCATTTATAAATTGTTGTGCTGCCTGTAGAGACCATTCTTGGAGATTCCTTGTTGTAACGGGAACTTTTTCTAAACGAGCTTCACCAAATCTATTGTAAGTCCACTTTTTAATAGCATAGCTTTTATCGTATCTTGTTCCACCATTTACAATATCTTTTTTCCACCTCTGCAGCTCATCCATTCTAGTTAAATATTTTCCTGCATGAACTTTTAAAGTTGCAAATTTCCACTTGGGATGTTCTCTATGCAGATTTACAATTTTTATTTTATGCTGCAGAGGAACAATCTGATCTATTTTAACTTTTTTAACTTCAACTTTATAATCACTTGAAGAATGAGCTGATTGACTTGATTGCGATGATGGTTCTAAAGTTATTTAAAGTAAAATAATGTAATCAAATGGAAAATAGAAATTTTACATAAAACAATGACCGTACCCATTGGTATATCAGAATCAGCATTTCTGTCTGAACTCGGTTCTTCATTATTGCAATCAAGTAATTCATTCGAATGAAATAGCTGGTCTTCTTCCATTGGCAAAACAGTTGCAATGAAATTAATGACCATAGCTGCTATATCATTTCCTAAAGAAATTGCCTGACTTGAAGGAACTTCTGCAGACTTGGCAAGTAAAATTCCTTTTGATTTTAAAATTTCAATGCAAACAAAAATACTCTCACTTATAATTTGTGCACTTTCATCAGGAATTTCTTCAGGATCATTTAAACTAAAACTGCCTTGACTCATCTTATATAAATCAATTTCAATTTCTTTCAAAAATATTTAATTAATTATTCTTTAACAAATAAAATAGAAATGTTTGTATAAAATAGAAAAAAATCTTTGTGTAAAATAATATCTGATATAAATAATCTAAACAATAATAAAACAATAAGTAAAATAATCTTTTAAAAATCTATTTAAAAAATTATTTCAAAAAACGATTGTATTAATTAAAGAATAATTGATACTACTAATAAAAACAAAACTATTTAATTGATAATTGAAAAACAACGAGAGAAGCAGTTAAATTTATAAGTACCGTGATGTTCAGGAGTAGTTTTCACTATGTTTAAATTTTATTCGAAATTTAAACATTTTAACGGTTTACTATTATAGGCAGTTACATTTTAAATCTTTAAGAAAATAAATTAAAAATAAATGGTAATTAACATTATATGTCATTATTAAATTTAAATTTTTATAATAATAGTATCATTATTTCAATTTATAATCTTTAAAAAAATCAATTTAAATAAAAAGTAAAATATTTCAATAAATTTTTGAATTATTTTTAGAAATATTCCATAGCAGTGTTTATTGGACTGCAACAAGCGCTTGCTTAAATTTAAAATTTGCGCCGGCATGTATACACGTGCGTATAGCTGTCCGCGGTGGACCATTGAAAATTATAATCTGCTGCGACCTGCGTTGGAAGGCGCAGTAAACCTGTACAATTTCAATTCGGCCGGCTGTTCTATGCAAGTTTGACATGTACAGAAGGATTCATTTAGAACATAATTGATGATTGACTATCTATCAGCTGATCAGCTGATAAGGAGGTTAGTTTAAGGCAAAGGTACAGAAGAAAGCAAGAGAAGACAGCAGTAGAAGAATCCTTCAGGAAATCAAAATTAGTTAGATAAGTATTTCTTGTTGTTAACATAAATTATTTATGATATAAAGAAACGCTACTTTTAGTAATTAATTTAAATATATTTTAATAATATTTAAGCAAGGCGTGCAAGTAATAAGAAAACTAGACATTTCTATTTTTTTATTATAAAATTTATTATAAAATACTTGCATGCTTGACGTACATACTAAAAAGTAGACTAGTTTTGGTATTCAATTTACTTTTTTGAATAATTTATAATAATCAATGCTTGCAGGCAATAAGAAATTCAAATATTTTTGATTTTTTGATTGATTTCCTGCTTTAAAATGCTGGAGTGTGCTTGACACACATAATAAATAGTGCCTTATTTATTTTTATTATAATATACAATAGTATTTAACTCATGCTTTTACATTTTTCAGCCATCAAAGTAAGGAGGATAGTAAAAAGCTGAATTAGAATAAATTCAAGTGACGAGGACACGCTGAAGTCAAATTGAATTATCGAACCTGCTCTAGATTAAAATTTTGAGAGCGTTAGGGTCTGGTACTCTGCAGATTACTTTTCTATATTGTTTAGAATAAGTACCATCAGTTTGGAGCAGATTGGTGACCCGAACAAGTGATACTCTCCTGGTTAGTGAATAATCGGTCTTTTTCAATGTTCGACCACTTATTTTTTCGCCTATAACTAAACTTTCAAAATTAAAATGAATTTTTGAAGTTCATCGACTAGTTTTTGTTTTATAATGATTTTAAATTATATTTGGTATCGCGATTATATATATAGCATAGTATAGTCATATTTTTATTATTATTATTTTGTAACGTGGATTCTTTCACGTTACAAACCCGCCATTTATGAGTAGGCTAGCGACGGGAGTCGCGCACACATGAGGACTACCTCGTGTGTGCGCGACACCGTCAGTGTTCGTTAGGCTAGTATGTGAGACAGAGAGAGGGGATAGTCGCGGTAAAGACTGAGCGCACTTCGAAATCCAGCTCGCTTCCCCCGAAAAGAGAGAGTGGGGAAAGTAGTACAAAGAGACGAGGAGCGACGAGGCTCGCTCTCTTGCTTAGTTGTCGCCAAAACGAAAAAGATCAAACAGCACGGCCCGGAAGGTGCCGAGGACGCTCGGCGGCAACCATCATCATCGGCTTAAAGCCGACAGCCAACCTTCCGACCGACCCGACCACGTCAGTCTGTTCTGCTCACGCAGATTGAGGACCCTTCGCTGATCGACTCCTAATGGTCCCGAAGCATTCGGAATCCACGGATCTGAATCACGAGGTTTCGCTCCGAAGATCCACCACGGCCATCGCCGACTATTCTCAGGCCGGACTCCGCTGGCGTCACCCTCGCGACACCAGCAACTGGGTGAACGAGATACCACGGCATCAGCTACAGGGTTCGCACCGAGCATCGACAAGAAGGAATCAGGTGAAACCGAGCTCTCGCTGGAGCCTCTCTAATAAATACGAAAAAAATTATTGTTTTTTTAAAAAAAAAATGTTGCAAAGCATTTAAATTTTATGCAGCTACTAATGAATTTTTATATCAAAAGCTAATAACTACTGTTTCTTAATTTAATGCAAAATAAAAAAAAAATTAATATATAATTTACAAATAAAAAACCGTTTTAATTAAAAAATAAACAATCCATTCAAAAGTATCTCGTTTTCGGTCAGCGGCGATGACTCAGTTCGTAGAGTGTCAGACCTTTAACCAGAAGGACTCTGGTTCGATCCCGATCTCCGCCAAAAACTGACATTGGGACACCACTGTATTATTTAGAAGTGTCTAATAACATCCAAGCTAGTGGTTCGGAATCCACTATAAACTGTAGGACCCCGTTGTTGCACGAAAGTGCAACAATGCAGAGCCATATAAGACTTGAAAAGAGGACTTGGGTAGGTTGTAAATATAAAAAAAAAGGATGGAAATAGGGAACAACATAAAATAAGATCACATGCCGATTGAAATAGAAATTAAAAAGGAAAGATCAGATAATGAAAGAAAAAAAAGGGAGAAAGAAATAAGGGAGGTTGTCAAGTGGGAAGAAGAAAACGAGAAAGAATACAGAGAAAAATTGGAGGCAACGGGAATAGGAAAATAGGACAATAGGAAGAGAAAACTAGAGTTAGCCCAAAGGAAACTGAGAGAAAAAGAAATAGGAAAGGAAGAATGGAGAAAAGAAGGAAGGGAATACAGAAATTTCATAGAGGAGAAGAAGGAGGAAAGCAAAAAATGGCTGCAGGAGATAGAAAAAGATAAGAGCATGAAGAAATTCTGGAAAGCAGTGGAGCAGAAAAAAAGAAACAAAGTGACAACAATATAAAATAAAAGAAATGGAAAATGCACTATAGAAACTTGTACGGGGAGCGGAACAGATAAGAAAGTGCGGGGAGGAAAGAGAGAAAAGGGAAGAGACGGAAAAGATGGAGGAGATAACGATAGAAGAGATAAAGGAAATAGTAAAGAAATTAAAAAAAGGGAAAGCACCGGGTCAGGAAAGGATAACGAATGAAGCTTGGAAAATAGGGGGAAACTGTTAGAAGAGGATCTGGAAGAAATACTCAACAAAATATGGAAAGGGGGGGGGAGGTGCCGGAGGAATGGAAAACAGAAATAATAAAACCAATATTCAAGAAAGAGAAAAGAGAAGAGGTAGAAAACTACAGAGGAATAACTTTGAAGGACAGAGGGTATAAAATATACGCGGAAATTCTAATGAAACGGTTAGAAAAGGAAATAGAGGGAAAACAGTTATTAGAAAAGTCGCAATTAGAATTCAGACAAGGAAAAGGAACAGCAGAGGCAATATACATACTGAAAGAATAGATAAGAAAAGGTATAAAGAGACAAAAAGGGAAGGTAATAACCTGCTTCGGGGATATGGGAGAATGGAAAAAAGGCGTGAACGGGATCTTGATAAAAAGGATAAGGGATTTATTTGAGGGAACAAGGGCGAACATAGAAATAAATGGGAAAATAATAGACGAATTCGAAATAAAAAAAGGTGTAAGACAAGGATGCCTCTAAGCCCCACTCTATTTAATATAGCAGTAGCGGATTTAGAAGAAGAGATGGGAAAGGTGCAAGGAAGCGGAGTAAAGATGGGAAACTGGAGACAAAGAACGCTGGCATATGCGGACGACATCGTGTTGATAGCGAAGGAAGAGGATATAATGAAAGAGATGCTTAAGACTAAAAAAGTGATTAAAAGGAAAAGGGTTAGAACTAAACGTAAAAAAGACAAAAATGATGATTTTTAGAAAAGCGGGAGGGAGAAAGAAGGTGAAGTTTAAATGGACCGGAGAGAACATAGAAATAGTGAAGAAATTTAACTACCTAGGATACACATTAAAAGGAAACAATGGGGATGGAAGGAATGGAGAGAAATAGAAGGGGTGCAAATGAAGTACATACGATGGACAATGAGGTTAAAAAAGAACACTCCTTGGCACACAATAGCAGGAGACATAAAGAGAAAGAAAATAGTAGTAGATACAATAAAAAGAGTAATGAAATTTGAGGAAAAAATAAACAGGGCAGTGGAAGGCAGTATTGACAGAGCTTGTTGGGAACAGGGGTATAAAGAGGAAGAGGAATGGAGAAAAGGATAAAGGAAGGAGAGAAAAGGGAAAATATAGGCGCTGGAAAAAGCAGGTCTATGAGCAAGTGTGAAACGACGGAATAAGGCAAGGCACAATAAGTACATATAGAAGATGTGATAGAAAGGATAAGAAGGGCAGAGGAGGAAACAAAAAGGAAATTGGAGAAATCTAAGTACGCCAAGGAGAGTAGAGAGATCATAAGCGGAAGCGGAAACGTATATAATAGGGAAGGAATAAAGGCATCGAGAAATGGACTGGAAATATTGGGGAGATTCAGGATGGGAAATGAAACAAGAGCGAACGAATATTGGAGGAAAGAAGAAAAAAAGTGCAGAATGTGTGGAAAGGAGGAGGAGTCGATGAGACATATTTTAATGGAATGCGAAATAAGGGGAAATAGAGAGGTAGGACTGGACGTCACAACTCAAAGGAGATAGGAGAAGCTTAAGACTGAATGAATTATTATGGAAAAGAAAAAGAGTTGAAAATGAAAACAGGAAGGCAGAAAGTGAAGATATATAGATATATAGATATATAGATATATAGATATTAAGTACAAAGAAAAAGTTTTATTCGCAAGTGAGGAAAGACGGAAAGGAGATAGTTATAAACACAAATAGAGCCAAGTATGTAAACAATAGCAAGGAGAGGGCAAACAGTTAAGAGGATCGCAGCACGCAAAGGAACAGAGAGCCCAGAACAATAATAGACTTCAACAAGTAAGCTCGAGTAAGCTAGTAAGATATCAAAAGAAATAAGAAAGGCAGAAGAATGGAGGGAAAAATGAGAGAGCTATACGAAAAGGTGAAGGAAACGAGGAGAAGGATTAGAGTAAAAGTATGGAGAAAAGGAAAGGACAGAAAAGACAACACGAAACAGACAGCGAAAAGGAAAGCTACTGGGACTAGGAAGACGAAGGACAAGAGAGAAGAGTATGAGGAAAGTAAAACAAAAGAAAGGAAAGAAAGGAGGGAAACCCGGAGGAAAAAATAGAGAAGACGAGGTAGTAGAAAAATACAGAAGGAAAGTGCTGATAATAAAGAGGAGCGAAATGGAACACAGGAAACTCCATCAAAGAGTGGTTGAAAAAGGAAGTGGGAGAAAGCTGCAAAGTAGAATTTATAAGAGACAGCAAAAACATTTCTAAGATATGGTGCGAGGACCCCAAAGTGAAAAACAATGAAGAATAAGAATGAAATGTATTTAATTATAAACTGAAAGTTTAATAGAGCTATTATTATATACCCCTTTTTTTTGTAAAAACATTATTGAAAAACCTGTTGCCTGGAAGAGGTTCCCCCGTTAACCCTTTGAAGCACAGCGGTACATACTTTGTACCACCTTTTTTCCTCGCTATTTTTGTTCATAAAACTTTTAATTATTATTATTTATAGGTGATTACAGGCTTTTCTGACACCTACGATGTTTCCCTAGAATACTACCGAACATAAATTATTTTATTTGTTTTAAATTGTTACAAATAAACTAACACCAATGAAAAATCACGTTTTTTTAGAAAAAAATCATTTCCCAGCTTATTCATGATTCGATTTTCATGAAAATTCATACCTAAGGGTTTTCGGGGTCCCTGAATACGAATCAGCAATTAGAATTTTCATTTTTCAAAATCTAAAAATTTTTGATTCGCCATTTTGAATTCAAAAGAATTTAGATTGTTCAAAGCTAGGAAAAAGACAATGGAACGCGTAATAAATAATTGTAAAAAGATAGGAAGTGGAAAGAAAGATTGAAGGGTATTTATGAAAGGGGATAGAAAAAGTTTGGCCAAGAAGATCAAAATCAAAAGGACAAGAAAAGAAATGGATAAAAAGAATAAAAAATAGAATAGACAAACACATCAAACTGAATACATCAACAAATCACACACAAAAACACAAAAAATTAAAAATAAGAAAATACTGTACAATACAATCTCACGGCAAGGTATGGTTTGTGCAAACAAGAAACGTACATATTAATTGTACATATTTTAGAATTTAGCATTGGTGAAATTTCTATACTGATATATCAGGCTATCGTAAATTGGGCACAATTAATATGTGCATGATTCCTAAGTGTACAAACCATACCTTACCAATCTCATTAATCAATAATTAATAATTAAAGAAAATTTACCCATGTAAATCAAATGTATAAAAATTTTGTAAATATGAAAAGTTTAATAAAAAAGCATTATTTATTATTATATATTATATTATACTTGATATTTTTAAGGACCCCATATTAGATTAAAATTTTCTTGATACGTCAAGTAAAAATTGTTTAATAAAAATTTAATTTTTTTCGAAAAATGTTTATATTACTTTATATAATAATATAATTTTCACTATTACAGCTTCACAAATATAATTTAAATTTTAATCTATATATTATGTTTAATTCTTAAGGGAAACTCCTTCAGGAAATCACATTTGGTTTGTTTTTAGTCAAAAACCAATATGTATATATTTCAAATTTCTGTTAATAAATAGTTAAATTAACTAAATTAGATAAAACAATTAATTAAATAATTTAATTTATATTAAATATACTATATATTTTATAATGACATAATATATTAGTTGCTTTAATTTTTATTAACTAAACGTCAACAGTACCATTCATCATAGTGTATTAATCAAAACTTAATTTCTTTTCATAATGAAATATAAATTGTTTATTCTTATAAATTTTATACAATCTAAATACCATAAAATTATTCATTTATATATAATAATGTATAACATACTATTAATGCCTAAACTGTTAAAAATCTTTTTCTTAATAAATTTCATTTAGCATTCTAAATAAATTAAATTTTTAGACTGCTTCATACACACCATTAATAAGATTTAAATTATTTTTAAATTAAAGAAATCTAATTAGGCTACTCAAAAATAATATTTTATTTTCAGAAAAAAGCAGTCTGAAATTTTCAAGCCACTTGCAACTTGTAATATATTTATATCTATATAAATAGAACTAAAACAAAATATATGAAAAATAATTTTTTAATGACTTTACTACTTAATCAAATAAATGATTTGTTTTCAACTTTTAGTAAGGATTCAATCCATATGGTTAAAAATATTACAAAAATAAACTTTTTCATGTAAAATAATTTTATTTGAATCAAGTTATATTTCAAACATGTAAGACATTTTTTATTAATTTACTCATTTACTAATATATTTTAAAGCAAGAAATACAACTTTACTGATAATAAAATCAAATTTAAGATTCATATAAATAATTAGATTTTAGTGAATAAAATATATAGTTAATTGAACTATTCTGATTACTTTATGATACAAAAATTACTTTTGTCTATCGCTGATAAAATGCAACTAAATTATTATTATTATTATTATTACTAATTTTCATATTTTCTTTTAGGATTTAGTTTTGATATCTGATTTTGATAGGTTTTACATTTTAATGTGAAAAATTAACAAATTATTTTCCAATAATTTTAGAATCACATTTTTATTTTTTATACAACAAAATATTTATATACTTATAATAAAAATAAAAATATTTAAAATATATTTATTCTTAATTAATAGTTAGGTATATTAAATTTTTACTTACTACCACCATATTCCCAAAAAGGAACACTCCCATCTTTTTGCGCTAAATATGGCGGTTTAAAAAAATATTTATATTCAAATTTTCGATGAGGTAACTCTGCCAAAATATTTTGAAAAAATTGAAAATAAAAAACAGCAAATAAGAGCCACCTCACCTCTGCTGCCATTTTAATTTTTTTATTTTTTAAATCTAAAAAAAAACACTACTTGTTGAACACTAAGTATGTACAAAATAAGTTTCGATCACAGTGTTATGAACTGACCTATTATAGTGGCATTAGATAGACATTATAGTCATGTTAGATAAGAAACTCAAGTCAAAAAGAATGCTAACAAGAAGAACTAGAATTGAGAGACTAATGGAACGATACCAATTCTTTAATTTAAAATCAAGGGATGTGGTAGCGTCCCGAGCAAGAATGAGTTCATGTGTGTGCAACACATGAACCATGCGAAAGACGCGATCACTTTTACAATGGAATGCCGTATGCCATATTCGTCGGGTTAAGTCTTATTAAGTACATGCAGTGGGTCGAGGGATCACAGTGTGGTATAGACTTGAGACTACCAGGAAATCGCATATTTATAGAAGTCTGTACGCGATATTCAAACATGTATTTATATATTCTAACATTGAAAATTTATATGAGCAATATAATTTCATAAAAGAAATGTTTGATGAAAAATTACGCAATACATAATTTTTTAGAAACTCAATATTTCTCGCGAACTTCAACCCCTTGCTTGAGATTCGTCGGCCCGTCCCTATTGAAAAAGTGATTTAGAATTCCAGGTCAGATATCCAAGCAAAATCCGGGTAAAAACCGTCTGGATTCCATATGGATTTAAGCGGATTTCTGTAAGATTTATCCAGATTTCCATTGGATTTCTGACCTGGAAATCTAAGTGGATTTTTGCTGGATTTCTTAACGAAAATCAAGGCTAGATTTCCGTGTGCATTTTGCCGGAAATCTTGGTCAAATTTCCAGGTATCTTTGACTAGATTTCCGGGTGGATTAATCCGGAATTGATGATCAAATTTCCGAGGACCCAAGCTAGATTTCCGGCAAAATCCACTCGGAAATCTAGCTTGGGTCCTCAGAAATTTGATCATCAACCTGGAATTCCAGATCACTTTTTTAATGGGGGTAAATTCCTCGATTTCCTACAATCATGCCACTTGCGCGCGATAAACACTTGACGCACCTAATTGCCCTCGGTGCGCATCGCTACTCCGGCTCGGTGGTGACACTCTCTCCCTTTTTCCGTCGATTTTCGCGCCTCTGTTCGCACCCGGTGATCTCACTCGACCGACAGACTCGTACCATACGGATCAGCAACTCATCACATGAGCACTCGGCTCTGATGAGTTGTGCGCTTTTTTTTCTTTTCTTTTCACGAGCAATTGGTTCGCTTTACTTGGTTCACGTGTTGGACAGTAAATTGATTTTCCATATCAGAACTTCACTGCGATTAGCAAAAAGTAAATTTTATATTTTTGCAAATTAGAATTGTCTATTACTAATAATACCTCGATTTTTATAATTGAAGAGAAAGTGTTTTTATTTTCTTGCGCAAATTCCTAACAATCTAAAAAAAGCTGAAAAATTGTTTACCGAATTTCAAATCTTTCTGAACAGATTAAAATAATAACTTCTCCGATTAATGGATACAGATCGAAAAACGCTGCCAACTGATTTTGGCACAATGCTTTCTCATAGAGAACATAGAAATAATGCAACAATTAATTTATATTATCCCCGTAAACACGAGAGGAGCAAACTCACAGTAAAATGATAAAAAACAGGAAAAACGGTCGCAGATTTGCATCAGATTTATGCAAATCTGAAACAAGTGTTTACCGAGATAAATACCCTATTGAAAAAATCGAGGTGGAAATCGAGCTCGAAATCGAGTTCGATTTCCAGCTCGAATCCACGTCGATTCGACTC
>UCOL01005116.1:0-12550 GCA_900474335.1 Ormyrus nitidulus
TAGTACAATGATAAATGATTAAAAAATATAATTTAATTTTTTAACTAAACTTATTGAGCATTGTTCAGTCCGTAACAATATCAATATAGAAAAAGATATAAAAAGCTTAAACCATTTAGTTATACTCGCCACCGAAAAAAGGCAGATTTAATTCTATCTACAAAATCATCAGGTCAAACGCCGCACAATAATGTACAGGAGCGAAAAGAAAAGCACCAACAAAGTCCAGCAGCTGGTGTGCGGCTTCGCGCGACGAGACAGGCTCCCGCTATGAATTTATTCAGATGGAAACTGTCGGAGCAGCGATTGCGCGCAGGCGTCTCTCTGCACACGCGTAAGCTCGCACAATGGGGCGGCGGCGACCAGGCACACAACGGCAAACGGCGTTTATCTGTCCGAAATGCGCCTCTCTGTTTGTCGGCCCGTGTATACATCGGGGCGCGACGTTATTATATACCGCGCGCTTTCCTCACTCTCTCTCTCGCTCTGTCTCGATGGAGCGACGTCTAAGTAGCGACGGGCGCGTAAACTTGCAGCGCTAAGCTTCGCGCCGCGCAGAACACAGACAGAGAGAGAGAGAGAGAGAGAGAGCCGAGGGTAATAGGATCGAAGCTCGGAGACGCCAGTTTTGTTGATTGTTCCTTTGCGTCCGGGAAACGAGGGAAAACAGACGCCCGCGGCTCGGTTTTCTAAATAAATAGTCAAGCTGAAAGGGATGAGATGTAGCCTCGGAGATACGCCAGTGCAAATGGAATACTTTTTGCGATGAAAGCTAAATTTTCCGCCTGGAGGGAGTACGATCATGTCGGAGTAAAATGAAGAAAAAGAGACAATGCGCGCTTTTCTAATTGTTTCTCCTCTCTCGTCTTTCCCTTTTCCCTGATAAAACGAGTACCCAGAAGTGACAAAAATTCTTAACGGCAACTCTTTTTGCGTCAATGCTCGTGTGGATTCGAAGAATCCAGCAGAAATAAACGGCAAAAGCAGCGCGATAAAAAGCTGCCATTGCCACGCAGAGTTTCCGATTATTCCGGCCCGACACCTCGGTTAACGCGGCGAACAATTTAATTAACGCCCGATTATAAAAGGCAAAAAGCCTTTCCCCGAAAAACATCGCCGCCCGCGCGGCGAGGGGCGGTGTTAATTAAATCCATCACAATGACCCGCGGCACAGAAGCCAACAACGCGTCTCTCCAGACTATTCAATACAGCCTGCAGGCGACACGACGCGTACGACGCGCTGAAAAAGGAAGCGCGAAACCTGCGCAGGACTCCAAAGCGCGGCGCAGGAATAAAAAGCCGCCGTCATCGTCGCATCGAGATAAAGGCAGGTGAGAAGTTGCGAGAAGCGTCTGGTACACCTTTACACTCGGCCGGGCACACAATGCGAGAGAGCTGGGATGAGAGACTTTGGGAAACTGCGACGGCCGTCACCTCGAACGGCGCCAGACGGACAGACGCGAGTTTGCATCCGGCATAAAGGAGAGAGAGAGAGAGAGAGGAGAGGGGGGAGTTAACGTCGAGGGTGCAAACAGCCCCTTGTTCCCTCTATCTCGGCCGTACAGTCGGTCTAATAATTAAACGGCTTTAAAGCGAGCCCGAGGCGAAAAGCCGCGGAAGAGAGGACTAATATATTGGGGATTAAAAGAGGGGCCGAGGACGGGGGGAGGCACTTGGCCGCGATCGCCAGTCTTTTGTTCCGCTTGTCGGCAGGTGCCCCCGGGTAGCCTGTAAATTGCGGGATTCCTCTGCAGTCCGTAATGTACTGCAATTACTGCTGTGACTAATGATATTTGACGACTGCTGAGAGTATTCTGTGCCCGGTAAAAGTGTCTGGGTAAACAGGGATTTTTTCACTTGAAAAGGGCGCCAGGTGTATATGTCTACCGATTTCGTTGCAGCGGCGATTGAAGTTTAATAAACGTAAAATAACGCAAAAAATTATTAAAAAATGTATTGTAAAATGAAAGAAGGTTTAAAATATATGCGATTATAATTTAACCGATTCTTTTTTGTAAATTGAATAGACGACAGTATTCATTTTCGTATTGCAAAAACTGTCAGGGCTTTTAGAACATTCAGTATTGAACTTTCACATTGTGAGATATCATTATTACGTGAAAATCACGGTTATACCCATTGTGTTTATTGTGACAGAAAACCGATTTTTCTGAATGTACAGTAACAGCACTGATAAGCGTTAAAGAAAATGCAGAGTGCTCTTTTAAAAGCACACTGGCAGAAGCGGCGGAACAAAATTCATACAATCGATTTAAGCAAAGAGCTAAATAAATGTTCAGAATGAAAACAATAACATTTCGCCGAATAACTGATCGTAAACATTCAAAGTAAGCGTAGTCCTTTTGTCAAATTCGAACAATGTTCCTGTTTTATCAGCGCCCAAAATTCACCGGCCCATCAATTCCTCCACGGTCCGAAATAAAAAAACGCCATCTCATTGGTTTTTAGTGCCGCCCTAAGAACCGAAATCAAATCATCGCGAGAGCCCGAGCACTGCCATTAGTTCTTCTCGAGCAGAGAGAGAGAGAGAGAGAGAGAGAGAGCTGCAGATAGCACTCGGTTCGTTTGGCACACTTGTTCCCCGGTCGTTATCATGCAAAAGCCTTCGGAGCCGCATTCCAATATCCATTATTGGAAGGGCTGGCGGTTGGCTCGGATGATTTTTCCTAATGACTGCCGACTGCACGCGAACGTATTGCCGGCTTATTGCGTTACGGCGGGGGGAGGGGGAGAGACAGGCGGCACGCGAGCTTCGCCCGTTTTCTGATCAAATATTAAAGCCGAGAGCGGCGTTGTTTTGAGCTCTTTTACCGTTGTTGCCGGGAGTCGATTGAGAAGGAGCTTCTTGGGCTGCGCGGAGAAACTTTGTAATACCCATTACGGTTATTGCCTTCGACTTATGCGTATATGAGATTTGGGGGTTCTTACGGGGGGATCGAATCGCAAGTCACTTGCCGAGGATACGAGCTGGTTTCGCTGCCTGACGTATTGGAATAATTAGTTTAGTTTCGTGTACTTTTTGACACTGAAATGGAAATCAACTTTTTTAACTTGCATCCAGTAAAATAATAAGTAAAAGCGATAAGTTTATCGTGAGAGCAGAGGTATTGTACAGAAACATTTTGAAGAATACGACTGTTTTCACATGCGCAACAAATGCCGTCAGTCTAATTTTCACTACGAGAACGGTGCACTGAACCATCATAAAACCTAATGCGGTTTCACGCGCTATATCTCAAAGTATTCTATCTATAACGCTCGAAAAGGAAGAACCCACCCGATCAAATCTCCAATAAACTCCCTCCGATCGGCTCCGGCGGCGTCTTATCTTAGCGGCGCGAGTAATTCGGTAAAAAAAGAAGAAAGGGGAGGAGTGCAAAGGAACCAGCGTCCGAACGCGACGGAAAGCCAGAGGAGGAGTATAATTCCGGAGGATCGTTAACGAATTCCCGGCAAGCCAATCCCCGGGCCGACGCGCTTCGGGCTGCGCCGCGCTTCCGTCAAAGACTCGAATTTAATTTCTCTCCGCGGCGTGACGGCAAATCGTCCTCGTCGTCGTCCTCGTCCCGTGGAAATCCCTGGGATGCCACGGAATCGAATCAAAGCGTAAACTCGTAACTTTCTCCCCGCCCGACTCCCTCCCGCTTCTCTCTCGCCTCGAAAAACAAGAAAAGGGGGCCAATGGCATTTCGTTATTGCACTCGTTCGCGCGACACGCGTAACCTCCTCCGGGGCCTGACGGCAATATGCCTCTTACATCAATCCCCCGAGCGCTCTCGCTTTCTCTCTTTCTTCCGCCCTTTTTTTTCGAGAACCGCGGCTGCGGTTAATTTCATTCCGTGAGCGAGAGCTGTCTGACTTTTTTTTTTATTTTTATTTTATCGCTGGTTTTGGTGCCTTCGAAGGATGCTTCGGTTATCGATAATTCATCCGTTTCGACGACCCTGATTCTAAGTTTGTCGATGTTTTATTCTACCGGTGGAAAAATTTTGCTAATAAAAAGGATAAAATGTGTGCTCTGAAGAGGAATTAAACGACGGGGAAAGCTGAATTCTTTTCCGAAGAGTGCAGTTAATAAATCGGGTTCTGTAATAATTCTGTGCACTGTAATTCTCGGTGCTATAACAGACTATTTACTTATTCGAATTGAAAAAACTAGATTCTGAGCACTCGAATCCTTTTTAAAATCATAAAACAAGCAAATCGACGGTGCTATCGATAATTAAAAGTTAATTTCACCGGTTGACGATAAATTTTTAAGGTTTAATTAAGTTAATGGTCAACACGACGCTAATGTCTCTCTGCTAATGGTTATTTAATCGCTAATTGATCATACATAATGCAATAATTTCATTATCAATGCACATAAGCCTACGGTAAACGCGAGGAGAAAAGGGCAGAAAAAAACGGGAAGAGACTGTAAGTGAATTTACCTTCTGCAAGCTCGGCGCTTGTAAAAACGAGAGAGAGAGAGAGAGAGGGGGGGGGGGAAAGGGGAAAAAATTGAAAGCTTTATAAAGGCCGCGGGAGAAAAAAGAAATTCGTTAACCCCGGCAAATTCAGGGGCTTTAATACATCGAACGAGAGGAAAAGCGCAAAGCGCAAGGAAAGAGAAAGCCGCCACGCGCCGCCGCTGCTGCTGCGCGAGAGGCGAGAGGGAGAGGCCCGATGAATGGATGTGTAGCGCCGGGGCCAAAGTTTGTTCTGCAAACAGCGCGCGAAGCTTTCACGATAAAACTAGAGAGTGAGGCGGGGGAAAACGGGGGAGGGGAGAAAATGGAGGGACGCGGCCGAGGCTTGTAGCGAAGACACGCTTTGAACAAACATTTTTGCGCTATTACACGAATCTCTGATGAGTGGACGCCGCGGGAAATAATGTTACGGAATGCGCTTTTTTTAAGTTCGCGCTTTAAGGGTGGAGCGAGTTATTGCGGCGGCGGGGGAGTATGGTTAATCAGGCGAACAAAGCGCTCGTACGTGTGAACGATATTGTTAGGAGTTACAAATTGATATACAAAATTCGCAGAGAAAAATATCTTCATTTTATGCATAATATTCGAGAGCTGCTTTGAAATAATTTTTGAGAACTAAAGTTTTATAAAAATAAAAATGAATCAACGTCGCGGTAAAAATATCACGTAGACCGGAATCCCGAAACTCTCGGAAATCTTGCAAAGATTATAATCGACAGTTACTTGGCGGCTATAAAGATCGGGCCCGGGTAAAAAAGAGACGCCGCGATCGTGGAAAACGACGACGACGACGACGACGGCTGCAGAAAAAGGAAGAAAGAGTCAAAAGGCAGAAAGAAAGGGAGGAAAGGGGGGGGGGGGGGAAAGAAGAGAAAGATAAATCGAGAGCTCACCGATAGAATTTTTCGGGATGCGCGCCGTACGTTTATATACGCGAGAGCCATTTTTCTTTTCGCGGGTCGAGTGTATATTTTTGCAGGGGCGTCTACAGCGGTGAACAAAAGGGGAAAATAAAAGCGAATGCTCGCGTGGCGTTAAGGTATGAAGAAAAAGTCTTGAGAGATTGCATTGCCGCCAGTATGAACTGTTTAAATTTTGAAGGCAAGACGGTACCGCAATTTATTCTGTTAAAAATTATTGTCGATAAAAAGCAGAGGGATGACGGAATATGCCAGTTTAGCACGTTTTTGAAAAAAAAAAAAATATTTAAGTGGTCTAAAATGAATTTATTATTATACAAATCAATTGATATCCATGAAAATAATCTTGGTGAGATATTTTTAAATTTCTCAGTATTAAGATCTTCATACAAGTTATGATATTCTATCTCACGTTTTTCTCGTGCCAACAAGATATAGGTATCTTCTACGACATTTTAATCGCTCGCTTTACCTGAGCTTTCCGCAAAAGTATCGTATTGCAGGAGGTGCAAATATCGCGTCTGACGACAGAACATCATATCTAAAACTTAAAAACCGTAAATATATACGAATTTTCATGCCGTAAAAAGATTTGAAATAGGTGCATACGCGGAATTTCCCGCGCGGGTCTCTCCTTCGCCCCGGGCGATCTACTTCCGGGACGATAAGACTCGCGAGGACGTTTCGTGTCTTAATGAAAAAGCGGCGCGTAACGGGACCGGCAGGTGTATGTGTGTGTGTGTGCGCGTGCATTTGTGTGTCTGCGGTCGCGAGCGAGGGTAGGATTAATTTACCTTCCTCGTAATTAATTGAGCTTGCCGTCTCGCATTATTCTTATTTTGCCCCTCGCCGCTTTTTCTTTGAGATTGCGAAGCATCCTTTTACAGATAGCGGCGCGCCCGAGTCTATTTTGTTTCTGCTTCGGGGATCAAAGGGCCCGCTTGATAATCTCGTTTTATTTAGCAAACGAGCTGCCTTTGTGAGACTAGCGTCGTTTTGGATTAGATTTCAGTGATTATCCGTAATGTTAATGGTCGAACTTGAAATTCACCGGGCCTTTTTATATACTTTTAAAAAATATTTCGTTCCTTCGACTTGGACCAAAAATCCGCTAAATTACAAAAGAATCCAAGATTGAAAAAACCCGCCCCCATTTGATTTTCCTTCCTCCGAAATTGACCCGAATATACACCGGATTCCTTTTAAAGACGGCGGAGAGAAGCCGAAAAGCCGTCTCTGACAGGGCTCCGCACTTCTGTTGCAGCTGGCGTACTCGATGAAGCTGGACTACGAGTACATGCTGGGCGTGCCGGACTACGGCTCGGGCCTGATGGCCCTCCTGCCGCCGAAGGTGAACGTATCGTCGCGCGGCTTCGTGCCCACCACCCAGCAGGTATTCGCCATCAGGCTGCCCTGCTCCGGCCTCGAGAGCGCCGAGGTCATGCTCTCGCTCAAGCTCAACGTCACCGCCCCGCCCGAGTCCAAGTACGGCGACACGATACTCGTCTTCAAGAGGAACAAGATCTGCATCAAAGGTAATAATTGAGATTTATTATATCGAGCTTTTTTCCGTGCCCATTAGTTTTCGTTGGTTCAATTTTCGCAGAAGTTTATTTGAGAATTCGGATCAAAAACTATATTTTATATCCCGGAGGTTTACTAAAAACAGCTTTGCTGCAACTCGGTAGAAATAAGAGAAAAATATATATTCATGTTTTTGATTGGAACCTCTATTTAAAAACATCAAAAAGCGATTCATATTAAAAAAAGATTACTTTCGCTCAGAGATTTTAAATACTTATTTCTTTGCCGCGCATCCAATCGATAACCTTTTAAAATCCACAGAAGAGTAATTATCAGTCCGTATAATTTCCCAGGCCGGCTAAAATATATCCCGCGCGCAGCCTTTCAGCTTATTCGCTTTTCCGCGAGCTCTTCCTTCAAAAGCAATTAATCTTCGCCTTTCAATCCCGATAAATAAACCGTCCCCCGGCAAAGCCTCAACAACCTCGCGGTCAAACGTTCGAAAACCACAATCCACGACAGGCAAGACGCGCGCACATCCGAGCCAAAAGTAATATAACCTTTCATTAAACGCTCTCGCGGAGCGGGAAGCGAAGAAAAAAAAACTTTTAATAAGCCGTCAAACGGAGAGGGGCGGAGGCAGAAGTCGCGGGCAAAAGGCCCGTAATACGAAGAAGTGGAAATTGACGCGGACATCGAAAGTGTGGATAAACGAGAACCCTCGAGGAGGTGGGCGGGGAGAGGAGCCAAAGCCGATAGCTCTCCCTTTCTCTCTCTCTCTACTGCCTTTCTGCTTCGCTCGCGGAGAGTTGACAGACGCAGATCCGGGATCCGATTACCCACAGAGAGGAGAGAGAGAGAGAGAGAGAGGAAGAGCCTCTGCCCGGGGAGAAGCGAAAAGCGATCCGTCCCGGCAAATGAAATCTCGCGGCTACTATGCCTGCCTGCCTCCCGAAGACCGAGATTTTACGCCGAACTGGCAGTCGTTCCGAAAAATTAAATAAGCCGCGGGAAACTAAATCTTTTTCCTGCGGAAGAAGCGTTAAAACGCGCGGAAAACATTTCGGTCTTCGTTGGAGAATCATTTTACAGCGATAATAATACTTTTTCTAATTTTGCAGGGAGCAATTTTCGAAATTCCTCGCGCGTATACGGCTTCGAAATTCGAGTGCTCCTTTCTTTTAAAGTTGTAGAATTCTCCGATAGTCGAGAGAGGAAGCGAGAGAAGCCTCGAAGAAGATTCACCGAGACAACGAAGAATCGGAAGTTTCCAATGACTTTATGAACTCGAGGACTGCCGCGCGCTTCTGATATATATATATATATATATATAACTAACGAAACAAAAAAACTGCCCCCGCCAATTTGTATAATCAACCCGTGAAATCTATAAAACAGCGCGGCAGCAGCCTCGCGCAAACTGGCCGTAACGTTAAAAGCCCCATTTCCACGCCGGGCTTTTTATTACTTTCGCCGGAGGCAGCGGCGCGCGGACGTTATAACTCGCTCGAAAGGACTGCAGCGGCGGCGGCGGCGGCGGCGGTCAGATTTATTTCCCGACTCCGGCTGTAAGTCCTCGGCGGATTCTCTCTCCTTTCGGCGACTCTTATCCCGGAGCGGCTCGCAGTCGAAAATAATCGAATCTCGCGGTCGAGAGGCTCCTCAACGGGCCGGGATATTGGAAGATGAATCCCCGATAGGGAGCTCCGTCGCCTAATTCCGCAGCGCGACCAAATCATAAGGGAGGAGAGAGGGAGAGAGCTTAATAGAGAGCGCTCTCTCTCTCTCTCTCTCGCCCCCCTCGCTTAGATTGGCTGTCGGCGGTGCGCGAGAGCGATAAAGTATACCACGAGAGGGGGATCAGCCCGACACATACGCTTTTTTTCCTTCTCTACCACTGTGCTCTCGATCCTCCAAGATTCGAGAACAAGAACTCTCTTTCCTTAGCCGGGCTGCGGAGTGGTGGCTCGTGTTCCTCTGATAGTCGAGAGGAGGAGCTCCAGATTACATTTTTCCCGTAATCCCCGGGAACCCGGACGCGTTTATCTTTGTACCTATTCTCGTGGGGATTTCCGTTTCTTCCTTTTTAATTAATGATATTAGGTTTTAATTTTGCAAAAAGCCCCCTCACCCCCCCGTCGACCGAACTGACCGCTGATTTTAATTGGAAATTTTTTTTTTTTTTTTTTTTTGTCCCTCCTGCAATTTCGCTCGGGTTTACTCGACGACAATGCAGCTAACCAGGCAGCCAAGGGGGTTGGCTCGCGCGGTAATCCGTCGACGCACCTTAATTCCGCTAAAACGCCTGTAAATCTCGGTTAGACCGCGTCCTCGCGCGTGTCTTTGGCCCCGGGCACGTCTCTCTTTTTTAGACTCGACAGTCGCTCGGACAAAATTACGCACCCACGTTCTCCGATCTCGAGACGCACGAAAGAAAAGAAATTTTCTTCCCGGGATATATATCCGCGCGTTGACCCCAAGGCCCGGACAGAGTCTCGCGGCCGACTATTCGAGCGCCTCCACCACTCGTTCGCGAAAGGAGAGTCGATTCGCTTAATGGCCCGCTATCAAAGCTCCCCCCGTTCTCGCGCGCGAGACTATTCCACGTCCGCTGTCGGCGCGGAATGCAAAGAAGGAGAAGGAGACACGTGGCTGGGATATGCGTGCGAGAATGACGCTGGCCGCCCGGCCCTGAATCACTCGGGACTTTTGAGGCTTTCTTCGGGATTCTCGAAAGATTCCCCGACTGAGTTACCGTTTGTCGAGAGCGACGGATTTAAAAAAAGTTACTTTGTAATTGAACTTTGTGCAGAAAGCTGTAAAAATCGATGTATCGTATTTATGACTGCTAAAATGTTTACAAATATTTACCTTCAAGCAATAAGATGCTTTTAAACTGAGCTTCAACCTGAAAATGTAAATTATAAAATTCCGCGAGTTTACGGGCGATTCCACGGAGAGCCTTTGACTAAACTATACACAAGCTCTCGGGTCAGATTTAAGAAGCACACCGCGTCCATCTCTAACGCGCAGGAAGCCGAGCCAGAGTACGGCGCGAAACATCTCGTAATATCTCGTCCGTTCGAAAAATCTCCCGAGAGAGCAGATCGACGCTCATCCCAAAGCGGCTTTTAAGTAACCCCGAGGCCAACAAAGAAAGCGAGCGATTCTCTCGCGCAGCTCTTTTTGCCGGTCTTGCCGGATCCCGCGGCGATTTATTTAACTTTTCTCTCCGGCGCTTTCTCTCTCTTTCGCTTTTATATTCCTTCCTCCTTTGCCGGTTCATCTGGCGCGCGAGCGGCCGGGTTATTTACTCCCGAGCGGCGCGCCTCGATTTTCCTCGCTCGCGCTAAGGATTCGACAGCGAGAAAAATGAGCCCGATAAAGAGCCTTCGCTCTCTCCTTCTCGATTTCTCCGGGAGAGAGAGAGAGAGAGAGAAACGCAAAGGAGCCAGCCCACCGGAAGCGCTTAGCTCCGGCAAAATTAATAATACTCTTTCTACTTTTGGCATTGAGGCTCTTCAATATGTATATACGCGCTTTCAAATTTTCCGTGTTAAAAGTTTGACGTTCAATTCGGAAAGCTGACTTTTTTTCCCCGAGCGGAGGAAGGAATTTTCAGAGCTCGCATTCAAACTCCCCGAGACTTTCCCCCCCCCAATAGACAAAAGTATCATCAGCACAGTCTACGGTCCAGACTCCCCATTAAAAATAATTATGCCAAGATCGTCAGAGGCATTCTTCGTCTTCGCTCATTCCGTCCTCGGGATGCTTCATTTGCTTGGCGCGCCGCGTTATTTTAGCCGAGCCGCCGAAAAGCAAAAAAAAAAAAAAGAAAAAGAAGAGGAAAAGAGCGGGAAGTTCGATTTCGCCCGAAGTGCAGATTCGACGGGGAGAGAGAAACGAGCCCGATAAAGAGCGCCGAGAGGGAGAGGAGAAGGAGGCCAGGCAAAAAAAAGAGAAGAGGAGACGCGCGGCAAGTCATGTGCAAAGGAAGGGGGCGTGGAATCGCGCGCGGAACTCGTTAGAAGAGAGAAAGTCTTTGAGTTCCGTCGGCTCTCCGTGCCTGCCTGAGGGGGAGGGAGGGCGAAAAAATCCATCGCCACCGGACAAAGGTGTACCGATCAAAGCCCCCGGAGCGCGAAACTTTTCTCGCCCGGCGCCTCTCTCGAACTCGACTATTCTCCTAGTTCCCTTATATATATTCCCAAGGAGGAGTTTCATTTTTCTACAATCCCGACTATCGCGCTCTCTCTCCTTTCTCGATCCCTTTGTGGGAGCTGCAGGGCTCCTCCGTGCTTTTCTGCGGGATCGAGATCTCTCGCCGATCTCCTTCGGCTTCTTTTCCTGTAATGACGCCACTTGGCGGCAATCATATATTTTTTTTTTTTCGTCCAATTTGGCCGCTCGTTCAATTGAAAATGAAGCTTAATTTACTCGACGCGGATGACGACTATGATTTCAGGTACGAGGACGCAGTCGAAGAACGACACGGTGTGGCTGGAGCCGGGACCGTTGACGAACGGAAACGCCGCGTTTTACGTCGCGGCCACTTGCGCCTGCGCCCTCATCTTCGTGGTCGTCAGCGTCGCCAGCACTCTCTACATACGCAACAGCAAGGCGCGCTCGCAGCATCCGAGGTGAGCGATTCCTTTGATTCATTATTGCGCGAGCGATTGGCAGGCAACAAAGCTATATTGCACTGTTCGTCTGTTTGAATGACGATAATGAACAAAATTTTCTTAATAATAGCAGTTACAGGTATTTTACTTTATAAATTTAAGTTAAAACAAAATTAATCTATTTTAAAATTGTTCGAATTTCATGTATGAAATTATTAATTCAAACTGTTTCACATCTACAGATTTCTCAGAAATTTATAAATCACCTCTTACTTATACTTTCATACGGCGGTATTATAATATATCAATAATTCCATTTTTTTACTAGTTAATAATTGCAATAAAGTTCGATTCAATTCTTCGTTTCCCTTAACGTACGCATTTTTTGTTGCCTATCTCGAAGGTATAAAATTATTCGAGAAGACCTTTTGACAAGCGGCGCGTACCGACAGTTGCGGGCAAAAACCAGGCAAAAAAACGATGCTAAAATCTGGCGAGAGCGGAATAATTTGTCGACCCTACCCGAATATTTTCAAGTCGCTCTGTGTTTTTCTGCCTTTTTCTTTCTACTTTATCGCGGTGCAAATACAAAAGAAGTTAATTCATCCCTGGGGGGACACCGATATCAGCTCAGTTTAACATTTTTTGCCGTTTTTGAAACTTTAATATTTATACTAGTTTTCCGCAAACGCATAATACCCTTTTCCAGTAAATTACCATACTTAGCAAAAATAAAAGTTTACGCTCTAAAATATATCAATAAAATCTCACGAAGCTTCGCGCGATACAAATTCTATCTCCCACTTCTTTCCACTTTCCCTCCTTCACTTTATACTTTCGATCCCTTTTTCTCTCTCCTAAACAAAGCGACTCTCTTTTTCCACCGACTAAAGCAGCCATCCCCGTTTATATTCGGTTTCTCTATCTTTTTCCCCTTTTGCCATAAGGACCTTTCACCCTCCGCGATCCTCGCCCCCCCCCCCCCCCCCCC